>UESW01001786.1:163842-209496 GCA_900491605.1 Calamus simplicifolius | reverse complement strand
GGCCACTCATGGGATGGCACGCTGCCTTTGAGGCATGCGGAGAGGCTCTAGGCTCATGCCTAGGCACTTGATGCGGGGATCACGTGCGCGGGCCGATTGAAAGGATTCCCAGCGAAGATCATGGCCTACATGGCCACGACGGGAGGATAAGTTGCGAGATGCGGCCCCAGTGATACTTATGGGCGCCCCTGACATGCCCACAGCGCACGGCCGAAGCACATGACATGCCCATAGCGCGCACGCCGAAGCACCACAGCCATGCCATGGCAAGCCCAGGGCCAGCACCCAGACTTGCCTTGACAAAGTGCCACAGCAAGACTTTGGCCACCAGCCTAGCCAACCAGTAACAGATGATCAAGAGTGGCTACCCACAGCAGCCACCTCCGCGACGGAGCACCACCAGTCTTAGCGGTGACCGAGCGGGATGTAACGAGCATGGCCTGGGGAGTCGGAGGAGCATCACCACCCATGAAGGAGAATGGCGGCGGCGCCACCGTGTAGGGCGGACGGCGGCGAGATCAAGTGCATTATGGAGATATCTTCAGAGATTGATTTCCTTGTGGGGAGTGATTGAATAAATCATATCTTCTAGATTTAGGATGTTTTTCCTAAACTCTAGAAGATTAGTTTCCTTTTCAGTTAAGTTGTTTTAGGCATGTATCGTCAAATCTCCTTGATTCTAGGAATTGTTTCGAATTGTTTCCTTAGAATCTTGAAGATTTGATCTAGATTTGATTTGATTGGGTTGGTAGGATTTTGGAAGCTCCTGAGGATGCCTATATAAGCACTCCTCAGGAGCAATAGGGGGGAGTTGTGTTTTGTAAGCTTAGAGAGCTTATGAATGTTGGCCAGGCATAGGCACGTTTATGCCAGTAAACTTGGGGGCTGATAACCTCTTAAGTTTGGGCGTGCTTGGGCTAATAACCCTTGTACGAGTGTTCTTGTGTTCTGGTGGTTCGAAGGACTAATAATCCTGAGACCACGTTCTTCGTAATAACAGTGAGGCATTCTTCATTTCTTGTGTGTTAGATCCTAATTACCACGCTCGTGTGTTACTGGAAACGGTTCGGAGGATCGATTGTGGTGTTGGAGCGGATCACGCGAAGGAGTTGGTGAATGTTTTGAGTCCTTGATCGGGGACCCTAACACCGGCGTTGGGCTCGCATGGCCACACGTTGGGATGCGCAGGGCGTGCGGGCCAGCACTGGGCACTGGGTGCTCGCTCCCATGTGGGCTCATGCAGACGTTCACGTGCGCCAGGCACATGCGGGTCATGTGAGCACGGTACAAGGCCGCTTAGCTCGCGGCCAGCCTAGCATGTGGCTAAGTTAGGTGACCTAGCCAGCTTGGCACATGCCATCCTGGCACATGACCAAGTCGGTGGCCGGGCCAGCCTGGTTCGCATATGCGGGGCAAACGGGAAGCCAGCCTGGCCGGCTTGTGCGAAGGAGATTCCACGGATTGAGCGGACACACTGCCAGCTTGGCAGACACATCTGCAATATAGAGCAACCGTGACCATGTAGGCGGCATGGCCGGCGCGCGCAAGGTGCGCGCGCAGGCGCACGCATGCATAGCCGAGTGCGTGCGCCTGGGTGGATGGACTAGACAGCCTGGCCGAGGGTTGTTTGGCATTTTGGGTGATGGACTTTGGATAAGGCTTATCCAAACACTATGAGGCGGTGGCTTAGGTCGGTTGGGAGATCCTATATAAGGCTGGGCGGACCTAGGCTATGACATCCAATTCCAAGTGTGGAAATCATCCGAGTGGAGTTCGGGTGAAGCCAGCAAGCGACCAGAGGAGGGCTTGTGACGTTGGCGAGCGGTCGGACCAGTGGAGATCGAGGCACACGAAGGTCTGATTCAGGCATACTTAGACGAGGATGGGACGTGGCCGACACGCACAGGCAGTGCGCATGGGTGCGAAGCATCCAGGTCAATTCTTGTTAATGAAATTAGGTTAGAAATTAGGTTACAATATTCATACCCTTACAGTACCAACAACCCAGCTCGGAGGTAGATTTTAGATAGCTTGTGGCGTGCGATGACGATGTCTCGCATTATAAGAAGAAAAAATCATGATACCCAAGCTTAAGTCCACTTGCTATCCATTAACTTTCACTCGAATTTTTGGCGACATGGTTACCAGTAGATGGGCTTGGGGTGTTACAAATGAAATCAGAGCTGATCTGAGTGTGCAAAAGTTGGTGGGCATGATGAAAGGGTTACCCATAGAACAATGGTGAAATTTTGCCATGGCGTGGAGCTACCCTTACAGCACCAATGATCCAACTCATGATAGATTCTGGCTAGCTTGTAGTATGCAATGAGGATGTCGCATTATAAAATGGTGAGATTATGATACCTCAAGTTTATCCCACATTGAATGAAAAAGTGATGTGTTAGGTGCTTATAACTCAAGTCCACTTGCTATCCATTAACTTTCACTTGAGTTTTTGAGCCACATAGTTTTAGCCCGCTAACAAGGTTAATTGGGCTAGTGGGTGAGCTTGGAGTGTTATAATCACATCAGATAATAAGCCAAAAAGGTAATATAAAGGAAAAAAAATATCGTCAAACATCATAAGGTACCATCTTAGCATATTTAGGATTTAAAGGATCACTCATAACTTAATCAAAAGAAGAAAAGAACAAGTGAAGGGGGAAAAACAAGCTGTTGCGAAGAATTTTATACCCAGCATCAATCTATTCTCAAGATTTTGATGTAATCTAGTCCCCATAAATGGTTTATTCCATTAATCCATCGAATTTGCAACTAATGCAATATCAACATACAACACCAGTAAAAAATGTATTCCACGTCAAGAATCAAAGGACCTATAATGTATGTTCTCCTATTGTAATTATAGGATAGATTTTTCCCGTAATTGTTGAATGGTTCCCCTAAAGGCGGTCCTTCATGAAGTCATCATTCTCTAAGTCTTTGAACTAATTCATGCTTTTATGGCTATATTTAATTTATCATTACTAACCTTGTTTGTTATGTACATTACACTTTGCATACTCTTAAATATAAAGAAAGAGAGGCATAACATCTATAATAAACGGTGCACTTACATGTGCATCATTAAAACAAGGAGAAGAATTGTCTAATCAAAATTTTGGGCCTCTTTTGCTTTTTCAAGCCTCCAAAAAATAGAGCCCATTGATTAGTCAAGTATATCCCCCATCTGAAAAAGTCTTTGTACACCATTTTGGTACAGCAAATCTTATGTAGGTTGTGCCGCCTCTTCTTATTGATCCATGTGCATTTTACATAGCTCGATGCAATGGGGCAGGATGAGATAGCAGGGATACGATATTAAGTTTTGAGCATAACGTGCATTAATATTCGTTCAATCTTTTTTTGAAATTTGTGTGCAGACAAGGGACAGCGCAGCCCACGTTTTCTGAATGAGTGTTGTAGGTTTCCAACTAGGGTGTTGTAATTTTACAACTGGGGTATCGTATTTTTTCGACCTATATCAAAGATCTTACAGGGATGTCATAATTTTATAACTATAGTATCGTAATTTTACAACTAAGGTATCGTAATTTTTTTTGACCGATATCAAAAGTCTATCCTGGGATATCGTAAAGTTTTGCCTTAACATTTTCTAAATGAGTGTCGTAATTTTATAACTATAGTATCGTAATTTTACAACTAGGGTATCGTAATTTTTTTGACCGATATTAGAAATCTTTCCACGATGTTGTAAAGCTTTGCCTTAACATTTTATAACTAAGGTATCGTTATTTTATAACAAGGGTCATAATTTTACAACTAGGGTATCGTAATATTTTTTTCAAAGAAGAAGAAATGACACCCGTGCGTCTTTGGGAGAAGCAAAAATGTCATTTTCATGAATGAAGAGAACTATAGAAGCGGTGGGATCATGATTACGAATTTGTAAGTGATACGCTATCTCTGCTATCTTGTTCCATTGCATCAAGCCATGTAGGATTCACATGGACCAATAAGGAAGGGTGATGCAGTCCATGTAGGATTTGCTATACCGAAAGCAGTGAACAAAGACTTTTCCACCCCCCAACCTAATTAAGACTCCAAGAAGCCTGTTGCCGCCAGCGCTCGTAATCTTGTAGCGTGGTCTTTAGTTTGCCAATATGGCAGAACACCTTATTTGGATAATGATGGGAAGTTACTAAGCAAAGAAAGACACAAGGAGCCACTAATTGTTCTATCCCATATGCTGCTTTCCTTATTTTGTTTTCTGGTGAAGATATTAAGGAATAATTAGAGATTTAATGTAATTGTTATTCAATCAACTTGCCTTTTAAATAATCTTGAATGGCCCAACTCAGAGATATATGCAATGATCAACTCTCAATTTTTAAAAATGTGGTTTCAGTATGCTGGCAGCTAGGGGATTGCATTGCTATTAAGGAAAAATTACAAGCTTAGGTGGATAAGTAGATAAACTGTATGCAAACTAATAGTAGATAAGGCTGAAAATTTATAGACATTTTATATACTTGACATGTTATAAGCATTTTGCCTAAGCAAATTTATGATTCCAACCAGTAACCAAAGCTATTCAAGGTGATACAATATAGCACATATCATAATGTTGTAAACACTAAACAAAAGTATGATGAATGACATTATCAACATCTAAAGCAATTTACGTATGATGAATGACATATTATCAACATCTAAAGCAATTTACGTATTTGGAAGTATGGTAGGAAAGGGTTGAAAAAGAATAGGTTCATGATACAAGAGTTATAAGGAGGCCAAAAACACGAAAAGCCTTGAAGTAAAGAATAATGAATGCTTCAGATGAATAGTATGCTATACTAATACATACCATCTTGTACCAAACATATCATATCAATATCGTACTGAGACTCTATAATGATGCATACCAAGTATTGATATATTTAACTAACCCATGTTTAAGGTATACCGACATGATACCAATATTGTACCAATATAAAATCTAGTACAAAGACAATGAATCTGATTTTGAACCATGCATAGATAGGTTATAAGGCAATTTTTTGATGTTGACATGATTTTTTTTTATTTTTACTTTGCAATTTAAATAAGATGCAAGCAGATTTTAAAGATGAAAAATATAAAGTGGCATAAGGACTACTAGCTATTTAGAAAAAAGTTCGAGGTCTAGATGAGAGAAGGGGTTAAATATAACTTTTATTTTAAGATACTTAAATAAGAATTAAACAGCTTAGATTCAAACAAAGGCTGGTAAAGAATCTTTATATTTTTCTTTAATATATTCCCCAATATATAAAGGCAACATTTTAGTAACCCATCAAGTCGTAGGCTTTCCATAATATGACAGCTTACATATTAAAGCGAGGTCTCTCATTTAATGCCAGGAAGATCATTTTATATAGTTCTATATAGAATGCAAACACTTTCTATGAAATAGACTAATCTAACCTCATCATTAAGCATCAATTTGATGCAATATCAATATTTTAAAATGATATGAGAACTTTGATATTGGAATTGGGACGGAGCGGGAGGAGTCATGGTGTTTCGGTGGGGAGGATAAAGAGTTTGGTACGAGTGGGAAGGACGTGGCCGCCGACATTGGCCAGTTATGCCGGAGTGACGAATTAATTTAATATTATATTATAGATCATATATGAAGTAAGTGGAGGCTGCGACGATGGGAGAATGGATTCCAGCTGATATACGTGGTGGCAGCTGTCAAGCCATGGGGCTCGACGTTTACGTGGTCTATGTAACGAGCTGCTCGAGCTAGCAGCATTCATGAATTTATTTTATTATAAAAAAATTAAAATAAATAAAATTTATATTAATTTTGAATCATTATAGTTAAAAAAAAATTTAATGGATACTTGTTTATTTTTTTAATTGATTATAAATTATATAATTATTAATTTCTAATTTTTCGATATGAAACTATTGGGAGAAGAGCTTCACAATCTATCCTTTACAGAGGTGATGTCCTTATCGTTAGAGGCACATGATCGTAATCATCAACCAGACATGATTCTAGAGGTAGCCTCTATAGGTTTAAAAAGTGGCTTCCATTCTTCATGGATATAGCACTTTGCCCTGCGTGGCACTTAGTCCTACACTTCCGGCTAATGCAAGCTCTGATACCATATTGTAATGATTCAAGCCCTGGGTTCATGGCACTTATGAACCTGTTTCGTTACAAAAAAGTAAGATGGACAAGGTCCACATCAACTTGGATCATCATAGTCCAAAAAAGATCCAATTAGTATTTGTCCATCTTTCTTACTTATTATAAATCATATAACGAACTCTCAATTTTTTGATATGAGACTATTGAAGAAGCACAGTCGAAGAAGCATGTATCAAGTTGGCAGCAATGTGTTCCGCATCTTTTCGTATAATATTCTTTTTAACAATAATTTTTAAAGCAAGATACATATTAAACTATTTAGGTCTCGCTCTTTCGTCCAACCCATGCTGTCCACCCTATCACTTATTCACTCTTCACAGGCATAAGCCCTAGCTTAGGCCCATGATAATAAGTGATGGAGGGCCAAAAAATTGGACTTAAGTTTTGTCCTTTAAAAATTTAGGAATAACGTCGACCAAAACGCTAGCATGGTAGAAATCGACCATAAGATGGATGAAATTGATGAGGTGGAATTATGAATAATTTTATTAGAGAAAAATCATCCTTTTCACTTTAAAATTAATAAATTTTTTAAACTAATAAATTATTTTATATAGGATAGATAATTTTTAAATCTTTTAATTATTAAAGACTGTTTAGCATGGGAGGATCCAATTTTATGATAATTCTTGGTTCCTCATAATCAAAAATTTTTAATAATAAATATTAACACTCCTTTCCTATTCATTTTTTATTGATAAAATTAAGTGAAAATGAGATTTTTAAAAATAATTTATAATACTTCAAATATGAAAATTTTAGATGTTGACTAATTTATTCAGAAATTTACATAAAAATGTTTACTCTACATAGGCATTCAAAGTGATGTTGGTAAGCCATTAGTAGACTTCACTTTAAATTTCCAAAAAATAAATTAAAAACATTATTTGTGAGTTTTCCTTTTTTTTTTGGGTGAATACTAAAGTGAAGTGGTAACCGTTATTGTTGGAATTCAAATGAAAAATATATCATTATATATGTGCAGTAGAAGCATATGGATTATTTAACATGCATAATTTAATATTATTACATCAAAAAGAAAAAATTATCATATAATTTTTTTAAAACATAAAACATATCGATATGTTATGGTCTCGAAGGAGGAGAGTGCCCTGCTACCGGATTCGAAGTGATGAAGGAAGAATCCCATGGGCCAAGGTATGTCACAAAAGTACCTACAGGATAAAAATGAAACCAAAGCCTTCCTCGTCTTTCTCAAGATCGGTATCAATTTATGTATGTAGGCTCACTCTTGTTTTTCTCTGATTCTCACAACTCTGGCGCATATAAATAAGGAAGGAAAGGAGGAGAGAAACTTTTCTTTCATTGTATCCTTTTCATATTTTAAAAGTCTACCTTATGCCCTATTTTATAGGCTCAAGGTGAATCAGAAAAAAATCTATTTAAATAAATTAGATATATTTTATCTGTTACAACTTATTTTGATCGCATGAGAATAATACAGATGTCAACTCCTTGATCGTATCAAGAAAAAGTTGTTTTCTTATTTACAACTAATTTACAAAATATCTAAATAAATATAAATAATAATATCTAAATTATCAAATCTTATTTAATAATTTTAGATATATTAATTTCAAAAATCTGATAAATTTATTATTTATTTAAATATTTTCATATATCAAAAATATCAAAATTTAAAATTATTTTCTCTCTCCATTAATTTATAATATGGATCATTTACAAGAGAAAAAAATTCTCTTATGTAATGTTCCATAATGACATTTATGTGCAACCATTCATATCAATTATTATATGAACAATGTATCTAAACATATTTTTATTTTATCCAATAATCAATTTATTGTACCAAAATGAATGTGAGAAAAATAATCAATCAAATTGATTATTTATCTTCATAATAAACTCTTATTATAAAGTTTTAATAAATATTTTATTTAAGAAAATAAATAATTAATCATATTAATTATTTAATCCAAGAGTATTTGATGTGATTAAGTAGGAACCATGGACCATAATTTTAAGCTTCAATAAACTTGAATAAATTTAATTAAAACTCTTTAATTGATTATTTAGTTTATTAATCTCAATGTTATTTCACTAAAAACTTGAGACTGCACCCTTGAAAATTATAGATTAATTTTACTCAAACTATAATTATTACATGTAATTCAATCCTTCATAATTAGTTCATAATTAGAGCTAGGTAATGACTATCTGTCTCGAGTCGACCCACGTAATTTCTCGAGTCGACCCCCGATTCTGTCGAGCCGACTCCATGACTGTGCGAGTCGACTCCGCTCAGACACCAGAGGTGTATTTTTCTGAGCATTTAGCGAGTCGACCCCCAACTTTTCATGAGTCGACCCCCGACTGTCAGGAGTCGACACTTTACTTTTGACGAGTCGACCCTCTAACTTTCTGAGTATTTCTATTTTTGGTATCACGACCTCGAGCCGACTCGCGGAAAGCCGGAGTCGACTCTAGCAAATCTGGGCGAGATTTTTCCGAATGCCAACTCATCGTCAACGGTAAGATTTTTGATTAACGGCTATTTTTCTTTGTTTCTAACGGTTATATTTTTGCAGAATCTATAAATAGAGAAGCCGTTTTCAAATCAAACATATACAAACAGAGAGATATTCATTTCAAGAGAAAAGAAAAGAAAAAATTGGAAAAATAGAGCTTCATTTGAAAAAATCCGTGATTCAAAATAGAGTGAAAGAAAGAGTGTGAAATCAAAGGAAGCTTCTTCTGTGCTCAAGCTCAACATTCCAAGGAAGCTTCAGAAGAAAATCCAAGAGCTATTCAAGAGCATTTCAAGTGATTTTCAACACTCAAAGAAAAGAGGAAAAGCTCAAATCAACTCCAATATACATTCCGTGAAGAATCCGAGCTGAGGCCCGATTCTACACTTCAAAGGAGTTGAGGAAAAGAAGAAAAGCTTAAAGCCAACCAACTGCAAATCAGGCTTTTCTAAACTTTATTCTTATATTTGTTTATCTACTCATTAAAGAGCTTTGTAATTGAAAAACATCATTTCTATTATTTGTGCCTAGTTCAATCTGGGGGATTGAACTAGAGGAGGTAGTCTTACCTCGGTTCAAGCTTGGTTAAGCTTGTGTTAAGGGTTTTTGTGCTGGTGAGTCCTTGAAAACCAGCTGGGTTCGTTGTGATCCCAGGAAAACAATAAGTTAGAGTTGTGAGCTTGTAAAACAACTCGGCTGTAATCAAGGAAGATTATAGTGTGGACCCAAGTGAATCTTGGGAGTGGACGTAGGTGTTGGATACACCGAACCACTATAAAATCTTTTTGTTTGCCGTGCTTCCATTGACTCTTTCTCTATCTCTGTTTTATTCACTGCACTTTGTATTTGCATTGCTATTGCCTTCATTCTTATTAAGCAAACATTTTTAAAAGGCTAATTTTTTAAAGAACCCAATTCACCCCCCCCCCTCTTGGGTTGTCATCTGGGCCAACACAATATTCGTTGACTAAATATTCATCCTCATTGTCGTCAGTCACTTTCTCTTCACCAGTGTCATACATGTCTCTTGGTTTTGTCTTAACAACCACAACCCAATTTGGGCATCTTTCATCTGCCATATAAAATACTTGAGATACTTGGGAAGATAAAACAAACGGATATCAGTTATCCAACTACTAGTGTGTACTAAATGAGAAAAATTTTCAAGAGAAATCCAAACTTGTCTACCTTGAAACCTCTACCCCGAGCAATGTCTGCCCAATCACATTTGAATAACACATATTGGGACCCATCATAATACATAACTACAATTATGCGTGTTAATTGGCCATACCAAGTAGGGCCATCTTGATCAGTACACACACTAACACCACAATTCTATGTTTTCTTCCCATTTTCATGATTCCTAGTGTGAAATTTTGTGCCATTAATGACAATTCGCTTAAATTCTTTAGCAATTTGCATGGGAACTTTAGAATGCATTACAGCTTTATGGCTGAATTCACTTCTTCCATTGTCATCCATTTTCATTACCTGAAAGGTTGGATTATTAGCATTGATTAAAATAACAAAAAAAAAAGCTACAGAGGCATAATAAAATTGGTCTTGAGTCTAATTCATACATAGTCTTGGAACCAATTACAAAATTGGTCTTCGTGCCTCTTATGTAATTCTTCATTCGATAAATAGTCTTGAGCCCCTTGGTACTATGACCATCATTTGGACTAAGAGATTCCACTTCTCCAGAAGAGACATAAAATTTCTTACATGAAATTCCCCCGAAGAAATTGGAATAAATAATTCCCTATTCAAACGTGCATATGTTAATATTGGAAAGTTCCTTTCGAAGGATCGATCCAAGTCATCCATATATATATTGAATAAAACCTCCGTGAGAAGAGGTACTAATGGAATTCCTTTTTTTTGAAATATATTATTTCCTTTTTTGTCCAGGATTGGAAGATCGACGAAGGAAAAGATCAAATCACAAATAGCTTGATCTGAAAGCACAGATAACACTTTTCTTTTTAGAAGAGAGCGAGAAAGAAAAGATAAAGGAGAGAAATCTAAAAGCAAGAGATTTCCAACCTTTCCCTAGCTCACTATCTTGCTGACGAAGTCTGAACGATTCTTCCAAAAGAAATTCGAATGAAAGAAGGATGCACCAACTAAACTGTTGTGCAGAAGTTCTCTAAGAGCTATCAGAACCAATTTATCTAAGGGTTACATATAGATACCTAAATAATGATTTTTGCTAAGCTTCACTGAAGGATCCGAAAATAAGGAACATACCTCAATATCGGCAGCAACAAAAGCAAGATTGTCGATCGCCAAGGCCTTCTAGAGTCTCTGGTTCGTCCATACCCCTAAGCCACAATTCTGATGAGGGAGAGGAGGAAGGAGGCACTTTTTTCTCCGTATCTATTCACCTTTCACTTAGAAGACACCTTCAGTCCTCTTATAGAACAGCTTTAGATTGGATAAGACTGAAGGATACGAAGAGTCCCATCTCCTGGGACATTGTGTAGGTACTGACCTGGCACCCAAGCCTACATTCACCAATGCGGGAATGTTCTTCAATAGCGAATCATTTCCTTCTAAAGATACAAGTTTCAGGGGCTTCAAATGATAGCTTCCAACTAACACTGCTCGCTGAATTTCTCTTACTTCTCCTTCCCCAATTAGATGAACATCGTGCTTATCTTTATATTTTCATTATTGAATCTTCAAAACAATAATATTATTAAAATATAAAATTTTAATAATAACCGAAAGTCATATTGAGGAACAAAAGCAAAACAACAAAAGGCATTCATTAAAAATACTCCATTACAAACATAAAATTTAAGAAAAAAGCAGATAGATCAAATAAGAAAAAAAGATTAATACCATATATATATTTAAAGGTCGAGGAATGACTAAAATAACACTTTATATAAATAATTATTTAGTTTATCCTTAGCTCTATATTTTCTTTATAAATCAACAATTAACTAATACCATATGTATAGGTCGAGGAATGGATGGAAATTGACTAAAAAACCTTTCTATAAATAATTAATTCCATAGTTAGCTGTATCTTAATTTTTTTTTAATTTTTCACATATTTCTTTTCATTAATGAGTCATTCCATTTTTCATTCACTCTTTTCCCTTATTGTAAGTTATTAGAAAGTTATTAATGGAAAAAAAAATTAGATATTCTATCTTTAGCTAACACTGCAATTTTATGCCACCAAAAATTTCTTTTTTATGAAATTTTAATCTAAGCGTCATAGAATTTTGATACGTAATTAAATATCAGGTCATTTATTTTAAATGCCATTTTATATCAATATTTTATGGCATTTATGGTTTGATTAATGGTATTATCTAGCTAAAATGCCATTCTATATCGCATTTTCAAAGCATTTATATATGGCAAGATCAAATATATGATGTGTCATATGTTTAAAAATTATTTCTAATTATTTTTTTCTAAAAATATCTCCATGCTAATATAGTTTTTTTTATGAAAATTAACCTTGAAAAGCTTTTTCTAAAATTTTAAATATCTGCGGTCATATAAAAGTATCATAAATAATTACCATAGCAACTAATTTGTTTGTTAGATATCATAAATAATTTTATTTTAATAGACGGTTGAGATGGTTTAAAAAAATAAGGAAAGAGCTTCTTACGACGTGTCAGGGAAATTGCACGTGACCACGGTGATGGTCCACCGGGCACCGATTGTAGCCCTAAACTGGAAGATGAACCTGACGGCGGTTCCCTTCTCCTTTCCCAGCCTTTCTTCTTCAACGGTCCATTGTTTTCCATCCCGCTCGCTCCTTAACCCCTCTATCTGTTTCCAACGATGCTCTCCCATGTGGCCAAGATCGCCTACTGCCTCGCTTGGAGGTTTCTGCCGTGGAAACTCGCTTTCGAAGGATCTCATGCCACCATGAACCCTGCCCTCTCTTCGATCTCGCCCCCCGCCATTCGATTCGAAAGTCTTGACCTTCTCTCATTTTCTTCAGCCAGAGACCTCCGCCCGTCGCTCCGTCTGGTGGATTTCGGGAGCAGGTCGTTTCTTGGACTGGTGATGAAAGTTAATGTGTAATCAGCGGCAATACCGCATATTTGAATCCATGATTTTGTTCTTTGTTCCTTTTTTGTGTGTGGTTCTTCGAGTCGTTTCTTAAAATGTGATTGGTTGAAATTAATCTCTTTCGTACCATCAGGTCTAGCACCACCGATGTATATGCATAATTTTTTCTCTATATTGTGGCTTTAATGTTAGATTCTTGGAATTGAAGTGGATAAATTCGATGGATACAGAGAGATTGAGGAATGGAAATTCGAGTAGAGATTTTCGGGGACATTATTTCTGGCTGAGCAGGTCGTTTCACGGTATTATTGATTTTTTTGATGTTTTTTTATTGTTTCCGATTGATGGTATTTAGAGGGTTTGGTTAATGGATTTTCTACTATTTTTCCCCCTTTTTTGTGGAATTAAAACATGAGGAACACAGTTCTTGGCTGCCAAAGATTATTGTGATGTACGCGGAGTGAGCAAGGATACTAGTGCATCAGATATCAAGAAAGCATATGATGCAGTATGTTTCTCCATCTTAACCTGTAATAGATAATAAAAAATACACATTATTCTTCATTTATAAATCCTTTAAAATTAAAAAAGTTATAAATTTGAAAATAAACATACCACTTTCTTCCTCGTGTCATCATTGTAGTGTGTGCCATCCTTTTTCTTATGGGTCTTGACAAACAACTGGGCTCGACTTGGCATTACCCCAGTTGATTTTTTCTACATCCAACATTTTAGATTAAATACATATATCGAAAACAAAGAACCAACAAATATTCAACAATAAATAAATATTAATTAAATAAATACCACATCATGGGCATATCTTGCTAAACTTTTTGATCCTCCGCTATGAACAACCACCTGCTTCGACACTCCTTGTTTTATTACATTTTGACTACAACATGCAAAATATTATGAGAATTATAATTAAAATAACTAGTTGGTTGACTTTATAAATCTATAATAGAAATACGCAATTGTTACCATATATTTTGGATGAAACCAAAGATTGGCCAACTCTGCTAGTTGCTCTAAGTCAACCATATCGGGACTTGCCCTTGCCACAACTTGTGCTATAGATGTGTCTTTTTCCTTAAGTAATTTTTTCTTCAAGTCATGCTTGTAGTCTTTCCGTTTCTTTCCTAAGTCCTTTAGTATCCATTTTTTGAATACATCCAATTTGTCATCAGGAACTTTAAACTTGCCCTATAGTCAAAATAAATTTACACAGGTGAGTAAGTAGCTTTCTAACAAAATTTTCAAAATATATGTACCTATTTAATTAATAATAATGTTTTAATATAAAAAATCATATATACCTTTATAAGACCCCACGCTTCCTCCTTTATGGTTTTAGGTACTGACCTCCAATCTTTGTAAATTATTGGAACCGACTTATTACTTCTCGCTATCAGACCACCAAACCTTACCACCTTTGAGTCTTGCTTTTTGATGGGCTGACCAAGATTGTTGAGCTCCATTTCAATTCGCTCTCTTTCTGAAAGATGCCAAATATCATGAATAGAGTGCAATAGTCTCTTTACTCAATTTTCATTACTATCTACAAAAATAGATTTAGTTACATTGTTAGTATTTTCTAAATCTATAGTCATAGTGAAGTAAATAATAAGTAAGAAAAACAAAAACATACTGACGATGATGATGAGAAAGCGATCTCCAATGTCAGAACACAAGTCAACATTTTATGCTTCCGAAGTAGGTGCTATTGGTATAGATGTGCATGGCTCGGTCTCTCTGCTCATCTCTGTATGTGTGGATAGTTGGCCTCCCATTTGGCTCGATGTAGAAGGTTAGGTCCCTTGCTGTGAAGATAATGATGGTTCTATAGAAGGTTGGGTCCCTTGCTGTGAAGATAATGATGGTTCTATAGAAGGTTGAGTCCCTTGTTGTGAAGATATTGATGGTTGGAAAGGATAATCTATAGAAGGTGGTAACTCTACCATCCTACCAATAAAAAGGATGGCCCATCGATAGATGGTAATGAATGGGCTGCCCTATCATATTGTGGCTCACTATGGACAGCTTGTAGTCTTGTAGATTATCTTCGCAACTGTGGTATGGACATCTTTGCCTTTTCTTTTGGACCCATTGTACCTATACAAAAAACAAATTTACATATATGCAAATCAATAGAAAAATGACATATTTGGAGCATGATATGAGATAGATTTATGTGATAAGAGATATCATGTTAAATAGTCTAAAATTATATATTTCTTACTCAACACTATTGAGGAGTTTCGATCATCATTCCATCTATGTCATTTCTCGTCCACACAACATCGTCAATACTAGGTTCAATAGCTTCATGGTTGGAAGTGTTAATACAATATTTGTTGACTAAATATTCATCCTCATTGTCGTCAATCACTTTCTCTTCACCAGTGTCATACATGACTCTGGTTTTGTCTTAACAACCACAACCCAATTTGGGCATCTTTCATCTGCCATATAAAATACTTGAAAAAAGAGCTTTGAAAATATTTTTCTTTATTTGATTGAACATAATTTTATGTAAAAAAAGTATCAGATTGACTATAATACCTCTAATACCTCTAAAATAAAGGTTGCATAATATATTATTATAATAATATAATATAATAAATTATATTGTATTATACTATATTATATTATAATTTATCTATTATAATGTAGTATAATACAATGTAAAATATATTTTTAGTTTATATATATATTATATATAATTTAATAGAGTATATTATATCATATTATATTATACAAGCTATAGTAATATAATATGAGTATAATAGAGGCAATTTTGAACTTTTGATGCTAAAAAATTTTTTAGTGGGATGAAAAAAAATAAATACCACTCTCTCATGGGAAAACTTTTATGATAGAGAATGAAAACAAATATGTGGGCCTCATTTTTTTTCATCTTTATTTTCCTTCCAACCAAATGGCCCCTAAAAGTAAAATGCAAAGTTATGTGTCACATATTTCTGGCTTTCAAGTGCTTCTATCTGCTATTAGTTTGTAGATTTGTTGCTTGTTTTCAATTTGTTTGTTCTATATTTTCCTCTTTTTTAGGCTATCCAGCTTTTTGCTTTCATAGTTGATATGGAAGTATTTTAAAGAAAAATTGTGTCCATACAATCTCAGGTTTGTGTTGTCATGGCACTTTAAGGAAATAACGCTTCTACCATTGTCTATTATTTTTTTAATAATTATAGCAACTATTGGTCATTGAAAGGGTTCGTTTTTCATTAAACAACTTTATTATATTGTTGTCTAAGTGAATTTTATGATAAGATCTTGAATATAAGAAAATATATAATAATTATATAGACACATGGACACCTATTAGCAAGAATTAGGCTTTGCAAAGCTGTAAGGACAAATGAGAAATTAAACTTTGGATCCATTCTTGCAAGTTATGGTGAAGGGTGACTTGAGTGGCAATTAGTGTTGTACCTTTAGCACGCAAAAATCAGTTTGGCTTTGTACAAAAATCTGAACAAGGTTTGCAATCTTGGTAAGGATCCTGTACCGATATCATGCTGGTACACTGATATCACGCTGGTGCAGTGTCATTATGCTTTTTATAAGGTCTACTAGATCAGTTTTGCATATGGCACTCGGTTTACCTTATGTAAGTATTGGTTTATTAATAATTGAATCTCCAATTGACCTTACAACTAATACCTAATTTATCTCATTAGTGTACATGTGCAATGAAAGTGCTAATAGCCTTTAGATGATCTAAGTAGGTTACTAAAAGTTTGACTAGTTAGTCTACTCATTAGCTTTCTACAGTAATTAGCCAATACTTTCTAACTCTATTATCTTTTCCTAGTCAATTTTGCTCAAGAATTTCTTTCACAACACATGATTTATAAAAATTTTAAAATTTTCAAAAAAATATTGTACCTTAAGGATAGATTGCCTATAACCTGTACGGAGGGGCATATAACCAGTACGAAGGGACAAAAACTACGCCTTAGGGCAGTGTATAACATGCCTCGATCAGGCAAGATTCTCCTTTATTTTTTTAGATCTATATGCCTTATGTTGTGCATTATGTTTGGAAATAGTTCTACAACATCATCTTCAAGAAGAAAAAAAAAACATTTAGAAGGAAAAATGTTTCTCACCTTATCTCATACTATTTTTGTTTTTCATTTGCTTATTATTGCATTATTAATATCTCGTTCTATTTTTTATTATTTGCAGGTAGTTTTTGGACTATCATTTATTGAAGCAGCCTATGAGCACACAAGAATGGTCACATTTCAAACTACTTTGCTATGCGGTATAATATACTATAAAAAGATATTTCTTCTTATTACCTCATTATTAAATGCCTAAAATATCTTTGGACTATTTTTTATGCAAACAGGACTATCTTTCCAATTCACTTTTTAGAGTCGCGCTTCAACAACACCGTCCTTAAGACCTAAATCATCCTTGTGCACAATAGTAATGATATTTTTGATTGTGAGCAATTTCTCAACTGGCACAAGTCCGTCTTTCCAATGTGCATCTTGATTGGTCAAATCCAAAATCCAAATGATCAATGGCTTTGTTGCAAGGTTAATGGATGAAGAGCTGAACTAGATTAAGAAGAAAAATGCCTTCATTCATGTTATGAAGTAATTTTTTTTCAAACAACGCATACGCCTGACTTCCTCGGTTTGCAGCATGACTTTTTGAGCTTTTGGAGTGATGCCAAATTCAGCAGAGGCATCATTATCAGGGTTGTGAATTCTAGAATTTTACTCACCCATGCTTTTTTTGATGACAAGGGGATGCCGCCACCACCCGCAAAATAGAAGGGGATTTGTGAGATCGGTAGATGCAATAACAAAACTTATTAGTGCACGAACATTTATCGAACAAATGAATCACGTAAACGGATCAAATGCTGCACCGCAAGCACCACCATATGATGTAACCGGACATGGAATGCTTACTGCCAGCATCGCCGTAGGTATGTTCGTCAGTGATGCTAATGTTGCCTGGCAGGCCATGGGCATTGCTACTGGGATGCTTTCCTTTGCTAATGGTAATTTACAAAGTGTGTAGCTAGAAAAATTGTCAATTTGCCGACGTATTTGCTAGGATCGATTGCGCCGTCTACGATGGAGTAGATGTTCTCTCTATCTCTCTTGGTAGTGTATCCTCCAAACCTTTCCACGAGGATCTTATCGCCGTTGTCACCTTTTGTGCTATGGAGATAGGCATTTTTTCAAGCTGTGCAGCCGAAAACAAAGGGCCAACTCTTGGTTACCTCTCAAAAGAAGCGCCATGGATTATGATGACTAGTGAGAGTTCCATGGATTGGGCCATTCGCACTAGGGTGGAGCTCGGCAATGGAGCCACCTTCAATGGAGAATCTCTTTACCAGCCTAGCGGCTCCCTCTCCACCTTGGTTCCGAGCCACAAATGCCAAAGCCAAGGTTCACCATCCCAGCCCGATGAGTTGCAGACCGCTTTGCTGCCTTTGCTCTTTCCTAGCTTACATGGAGGAGCTAGAGCTGTTGTCTGCCTCTTAAGCTCGTTGAAAAATATTGACGTGATTCGTTTGTCCAATTAACGTTCGTGCACCAATAAGTTTGTTATTGCATATACCGAACTCACAAATCCTCTTTTATTTTGCGGGTGGTGGAGGCATTCCCTTATCATCAAAAGAAGCATGGGTGGGTAAAATTTTGGAGTTCACAACCCCAATGATGATGCCTCTACCGAATTTGGCATCACTCAAAAAGCTTGAAAAGTCATTCTGTAGACCGAGGAAGTCAGGTGTGTGCGTTGTTTGAAGAAAAATTACTTCATCAATTTATGCATGAATGAAGGCATCTTTCTTCCTAATCTGGACCAGCTCTTAATTCGTTAACCTTGCGGCAAAGCCATGATTTGACCAATCGAGACTCACATGGCAAGGACTTATGCCACTTGAGAACTTGTTCACGATAAAAAATGTCATTACTATTGTGCACAAGAATGATGTAGGTCTTAAGGACAGTGTTGTTGGGACACGTGTTATGGCCCTGGCAGTGCGGTGCGCAGCGAGATTGCGTGCAGGCCAGGCTGTGCACATAGGCAGTGCCAGTCTGCAATGCTGCTTGTGTCTGCAGAACCTCCAGGGTGCCATAGTGCAGGATGCTGCGTAAGTATATTAAGAGAAGACCTTGGCTTCGCTGCGCGTGGCTGGAGCACTCGTAGGCTGGGCCGACTCACGGGATGGCACGCTGCCTTTGAGGCATGCGGAGAGGCCCTAGGCTCGTGCCTGGGCACTTAATGTGCGTGAGCACGTGAGCGGGCCGGCACTAGGCGCTAGGTGCGCATGGCCACATGCTGGTATGCGTAGGGGCATGCGCGGGCCAGCACTGGGCATTGGGCGCGCTCGCTCCCATGCGTGGGTGCATGCAGACGTGCGCGTACACACCGAGCGCGCGTGGGTCATATGAGTGTGGCACAGGGCCGCTTAGCCCGCGGCCAGCCTGGCATGTGGCTAAGTCAGTGACTTGGCCAGCTTGGCACATGCCATCCTGGCACGTGACCAAGTCAGTGGCCGGGCCAACCTGGTTCTTGCATGCGGGGCAGACGTGGAGCCAACCTGATCGGCTTGTGTGGAGGAGATTCCGCGGATGGAGCAGATGCGCTGCTAGCCTGGCAGACGCATCTGCAACATGGAGCAACCACGACCTTGCAGGCGGCATGGCCGGCGCGCGCGGGGTGCACACGCAGAGTCCGGCATGTGCACCTGCGCAGATGGACCAAACAGCCTGCCCAAGGGTTGTTTGGGGATTTTGGAGGAAGGACTTTGGATAAGGCTTATCCAAACACTATTAGGCGGTGGCTTAGGTCGGCTGGGAGATCCTATATAAGGCTAGGCGGACCTAGGCTATGGCTTCCAATTCCAAGTGTGGAAATCATTCGAGTGGAGTTCGTGTGAAGCCTGCAAGCGACTAAAGGAGGGCGTGTGAGGTTGGCGAGTAGCCAGATTAGCGGAGATCGAGGTGTGCGAAGATCTGAGTCAGGCGGGCTTTTAGATGAGGACGGAATGTGGCCGACATGCACAGGCGGTGCGCACATATGCGAGGCATTCAGGTCAGTTCTTGTTGAGTGAGATTGGGGTGGGCACTTTGTGTGATCTTTGTTAGGGATAGAGAGGAGTGTCTTTGTAGCCTTCGGGCAACCTCATTATTCCAAATTACTTAGTAAAGAGTTCTTTGGTTGGGAAGGCTGTGCTTCCCATATATCGTCGTGTTTGGGTGGGACTTGTCTTTGTGGTTTTTATTTTATTGTTCAGGGGTCTAGGCTGGTTAGGGTAAGGGATCCTCTAACTCCATCACCGGTAGATACATGGACCTAGTGGCCATAGGGAGAGTTTGCGTGTGCCGATTGAAAGCCCGGTGATAAGCTAGTATCAGAGCCCGATTGAAGCAAGTTCCAAGCACAGATGGCGAGAGCGGTTGAAGATCGTGTGACCCGTTTGGAGGGGATTGTGGGAGATCTAGAAGAAGGATCAACCATGGATTTGGTAGCTGTATGCGCAGAGTTGAGCATGTAGTTGACCGAGTTGCAAACTTCGTATAATCAGCTGATGGAGGCGTATGAAAGGTTGATTCGTGATCTCGAGCATCGAAATCTGCAACAACAACGATTAAATTTGGCCATGGAGGAGAGATTGGAGCTTCGGATCCATGCTTTGGAGCAGGAGATGATCCGACTAAGGCAGGAGGCACGGAGTCCAGTCCACATGGTTGGCGCTCCGGCAAAGGAAGCGAAGGTCCAGGAGCCTAAGGCCTTCGGCGGAGTCAGGAGCGCGGCGGAGGTGGAGAACTTCATATGGGATATGGAGGTTTACTTTCGTGCGGCAAAGATCCCAACACCCGATCAGGTGGATCGGGCCTCGACATATTTGGAGGGTAATGCCAAGTTCTAGTGGAGGACCAGGACGATCGAGGATGATCGTGCAGGGCATCCTAGAATCGAGACTTGGGAGATCTTCAAGAGGGAACTGAAGGGTCAGTTCCTGCCGAGTAACGCAGGGTGGCTTGCTCGAGAAAATCTGAGGAAGCTGAGGCAGGCAGGGAGCATCCGGGAGTACGTGGCATAATTCAGCAATCTACTTCTGGAGGTGTCCAACATGTCCGAGGAAGATAAGCTTTTCAACTTCCTCGCTAGCCTATAGGGGTGGGATCAGGCCGAGCTTTGCAGGAGGGAGGTGAGGGATATTCCCTCAGCCTTCGTAGCAGCAGAGGCGCTGGTGGACTTTGTAGCGGTACGACTTCGGTTAGTGGTGGCCAAGGCAAGGGCAAGCGCAAGAGTGCATCACCACTGCGGGGTCGAGCAGACAAGAAGGAGGGTGTGCCACAAAATCTGATGCGTGTCGTAGTGCAACGATTTAAACACCTTAATTTCACTATTAGGATAGCGAGAGTAAGTGATCGATTCCATAGGGACTTTAGCGATTATCTTGAAATAATTTTATAAATTTAACTAAATAGATAACTAAGTAGATAATTAATAGTGCAAAATAATAAGATATGGTTTATCTTATTAGAGCACGGCTCGTACCTGTAGATCACGGCCCGTCTCTTTTAAGAATAAATCAGTCTAAATTATTTTCACTTAAATAGAATTTAATAACAATTTAACATGAATAGAAATTTTATTTCAATAACATCCAAGAGTGCATATTAAAATCTAAAATAGAAGAGTTTTAATTTCTAACATGAAGAAGGCAATAAAATAGCAATAAAATAAACCCATGATCCAGAGCTCCTGGAAACATCCGATCTCCACAGACCACGGACGGCCTCCTCCTCCACAGCACGGACAGAAACGGCTCGAGAACCGCTGCTTTCTCCTTGGAACAGAGCTCCTCCACGGATGCGGAACCTACGCGCACGAACGCAGAATAGCCTCTCCCTTGCTCACGAACCCTGGATCACCCGCGTGACAGGCAGGAATACTCACCACTATACTACAACGACTAAGGATATTATGCTGAATAAACTTGATTACAACTTTATGATCATTGGTTCGAGTTGCCATGGCTTCAATCCATTTTGACACATAATCAACTGCCACTAGAATGTATTCAAATCCAAAGAGGAAGGAAATGGGTCCATAAAATCAAAACCCCATACATCAAAAATTTCTACAACCAAGATAGGGTTTAGGGGCATCATGTCTTTTCGAGATATATTTCCTATTTGTTGACATTGTAGACAATTACGGCTAAATTCATGTGCATCTTTAAAAGAGTTGGCCAATAAATCCACTTTGCAGTACCTTTGCTGCAGTTTTCTTTCCACTAAAATGTCCTCCACATGCAAGAGAATGACAGAAGTTAAGTATACTTTTGAATTCACTTTCGGGAACACATCGCCTAATCACCTGATCTGAACAGTACTTAAATAATTCAGGGTCTTCCCAAAAGTAATATTTGATTTGTGAGAAAAATCTATCTTTTTCTTGTTTTATCCAGTGGGAAGGTACTTTTCCTGTTGCCAAATAATTCACAATGTGGGCAAATCAGGGAAGACTGCTATGGGAAATTGAGAATAGTTGCTTATCAGGGAACTTATATCTGATTATTTCTTTATTGTATTTCACTGAGATCCTAGAGATATGATCTACTACCATATTTTTAGAACCCTTCTTATCTAAGATTTCTAGATCAAATTCTTGTAGTAGAAGGATCCATCTAATTAGTCTGGGTTTTGTATCCTTTTTTGATATAAGATGCCTCAACGCTGCAATGATTTAAACACCTTAATTTCACTATTAGGATAGCAAGAGTAAGGGATCGATTCCACAGGGACTTTAGCGATTATCTTGAAATAATTTTATAAATTTAACTAAATAGATAACTAAGTAGATAATTAATAGTGCAAAATAATAAGATATGGTTTATCTTATTAGAGCACGGCTCGTACCCGTAGATCACGGCCCGTCTCTTTTAAGAATAATCAGTCTAAATTATTTTCACTTAAATAGAATTTAATAACAATTTAACATGAATAAAAATTTTATTTCAATAACATCCAAGAGTGCATATTAAAATCTAAAATAGAAGAGTTTTAATTTCTAACATGAAGAAGGCAATAAAAGCAATAAAATAAACCCATGATCCAAAGCTCCTGGAAACAGCCGAACGTGAACAGCCGATCTCCACAGACCACGGACGGCCTCCTCCTCCATGGCATGGATAGAAACGGCTCGAGAACCGCTGCTTTCTCCTTGGAACAGAGCTCCTCCATGGACGCGGAACCTACGGCCGAACGCAGAATAGCCTCTCCCTTGCACGAACCCTGGATGCATATCGTTGGACTCCCCCTGCTGCTATTTGTAGAAACCCAGACGCGGTTTGATGCGGCGAGGAACTGTTTCAAAACAAGAACGCAGCGGAAGCAGAGGACGGAAGCCACAAAAAAATCTGGATAAATCCTTTATAAAATTCAAATTCCTTCTAAAGGAATTTAATTCTCTCAATTTGATAACTTCCAATCTAATCTATTCCTTAATTGGTGGAGGAAACTGTTAGAAATTGAATGGAGAAGAATCGGCGGAAAAGAGAGCTGAGAAACGATGAAGTCGGCACTTGGTTTGCCGACTTGCTTTAAAATCCGTGCTAAAACTTATGAAAAATCAATTTCGAGCTCATCTTAAATCCGATTTGGGTGCCGTTTGCGTCATTAAATCCCTAAAATCGAGCTCTTTAAAGTTGATAAGGTTTTATCTAAAATATTATATAAAATATTAAAATATTAAATAATAATAGGTACGTTAAATTATTAATTAATAGGTTTAATGATAATTATTTATGCGTTTATCACTCCCCCAACTTGAATCTTACTCGTCCTCGAGCAAATAAAAATTTAGAAATATGTACCAAGCTAGTCCAAGAATTGATAGTTATCTTATAGTTCTTTTTTTTTTTTTTTTTAAGATCATAAGGGAAGTACTTCATTGGATTATTAAGTTTTTTTAGTGATAAAGTGTAGTCCATAAGAATTTATAGAAGTCTTCCTTCACCAACTTTCCACTTCTCTGATTAAGTCTTCTAACTTAATTTGGGTTGGGTGTAATGTCTTTTGTACTTTGGTTCTTTATTTATTTATTTATATGTAAAGTCAGTGCAATGTCCTAACCCCTTGCTTTCTAATTAACCCTTGTAGCGAGCTTTAGGCCAATGGCTCCCAAACCATTGGTTTTAGGGCATTAGGTGTAAAACACCCCTCAGACTTACTTACTCGAGTTAAAAAGGCTTTAGGTAGGACTAACTTTATTTAGGTTCTTTTACATTCCCACCTTTTTACGCGAACAACATCACTTTCTTAGGTGACGGGGCCCGGTTACTCAGTGAAAAATGCTAAGAACCTAATCTATTAACTTTAAGAGAGATTTTTTTTTTTTTTTTTTTTTTTTTTAATAACATTTTCACCCATACCCTTATTAAGTAGATTGTACTATTAAGATCAGTGGTCAGGAGGGTCTGAAATTATTCTAAAAATTTTCTGGGCTAAACCCTACCTTTTATTAGGTTTTCTTAATAATTTATTCCTCAGTATTTAAAATAATAATAATCTAACCATTAATTCATTAATAGACTGCTTGATTAACTTCAAATCGAGACAGAATTTGGTAACACATCTGATTATAGTTTTACTCGAGGATTTATTTTTTTTTCCTCTCCCCCCAACTTAATTTCCATTGTCCCTAATGGAAGAAAAATAATAATAATAATAATTTCAAGGAAAGATACTACCTGGTAGAGTATTTGAAGGTTGGAAGTTTCATTGTTGCCATCTTCTTTCAATCTGCTTCTGTTGCTCTTCTCTGGTCATACTAAAAGAACACACTAAAAGAAAGAAAGTTAAAAATAACTAATAAACTGGGTTGCCTCCCAAGAGCGCTAAGTTTAAAGTCTTCAGCCAGACTGTGCTACTTATTATGATAGTGTTGGGTTCACAAGATCAATTGATTCAACAACTTCTCCATCATTAATTTCTTCTATATATGGTTTCAAACGTTGGCCATTTACTTTGAATGTATTTCCTTGCTTGGGGTCTTTAAGCTCTACAGCTCCATGGGAAATACTTGAGTTACTATAAAAGGTCCATTCCATCGTGAACGAAGTTTTCCAGGGAAAAGGTGTAATCTTGAATTGTAAAGCCATACTTTTTGATTTGGTTCAAAAATTTTTCTACTAATAAATTTGTCATGATATGCTTTGGTTCGTTCTTTATAAATTTTTGAGCTCTCATATGCCTCATTTCGTAGCTCTTCTAACTCATTCAATTGGAGTTTTCTATTGACACCTGCATTTTTCATATCATAATTAAATTGCTTGATAGCCCAAAATGCACGGTGTTCTAATTCTACAGGTAAATGACAGGCTTTTCCAAATACGAGCCTGTAAGGAGACATTCCTATGGGAGTTTTAAATGCAGTACGATAAGCCCATAATGCATCATCCAAACGTTCTGACCAATCTTTCCTATCAGGTCTCACCGTTTTCTCAAGGATATTTTTAATTTCTCTATTTGATATTTCAACTTGGCCACTAGTTTGGGGATGATAAGGTGTAGCTACCTTATGAGTAATTCCATATTTGTTCATTAATCCTTCAAAGTGTCTATTCGTGAAATGTGTACCCCCATCACTAATTATAGCCCTTGGGCATCCAAAACGACTAAGGATATTATGCTGAATAAACTTGATTACAACTTTATGATCATTGGTTCGAGTTGCCATGGCTTCAATCCATTTTGACACATAATCAACTGCCACTAGAATGTATTCAAATCCAAAAGAGGAAGGAAATGGGCCCATAAAATCAATACCCCATACATCAAAAATTTCTACAACCAAGATAGGGTTTAGGGGCATCATGTCTTTTCGAGATATATTTCCTGTTTGTTGACATTGGAGACAATTACGGCTAAATTCATGTGCATCTTTAAAAAGAGTTGGCCAATAAAACCCACTTTGCAGTACCTTTGCTGCAGTTTTCTTTCCACTAAAATGTCCTCCACAGGCAAGAGAATGACAGAAGTTAAGTATACTTTTGAATTCACTTTCGGGAACACATCGCCTAATCACCTGATCTGAACAGTACTTAAATAATTCAGGGTCTTCCCAAAAGTAATATTTGATTTGTGAGAAAAATCTATCTTTTTCTTGTTTTGTCCAGTGGGAAGGTACTTTTTCTGTTGCTATGGGAAATTGAGAATATTGCTCATCAGGGAACTTATCTCTGATTATTTCTTTATTGTATTCCACTGAGATCCTAGAGATATGATCTGCTACCATATTTTCAGAACCCTTCTTATCTAAGATTTCTAGATCAAATTCTTGTAGTAGTAGGATCCATCTAATTAGTCTGGGTTTTGTATCCTTTTTTGATATAAGATGCCTCAACGCTGCATGATCTGAATAAACTAAAACTTTAGACCCTAACAGATATGATCTAAACTTTTCTAGGGCAAACACAACTGCTAGTAATTCTTTTTCAGTGGTAGTATAGTTCATTGTGCATCTGAAAGAGTTTTGCTAGCATAATAAATTACATGGGGTTCTCGATTGAGTTTCTGTCCTAGAACTGCCCCTACAGCATAATCAGAAGCATCACACATGATTTCAAAAGGTATGGTCCAATCTGGGGGCTTGATAATGGGTGCAGTGGTCAAAGCAGTTCGAAGGATGTTATAGGCTGTTAGACAATCTTTATCAAAATTAAAAGAACTATCCTTGGTCAACAAATTACACAATGGTCGAGAAATTTTACTGAAATCTTTGATGAAACGTCTATAAAAACCAGCATGACCAAGGAAAGATCGTACTTGTTTAACTGAGGTTGGGGGTGGTAGATTTGAGATCAATTCAACCTTGGCTTTATCAACCTCAATACCTCTCTCTGAAACAATGTGTCCAAGCACAATTCCCTCACGAACCATAAAATGGCTCTTCTCCCAACTTAGGACTAAATTCATTTCCATACATCGTTTCAGTACCTTAGTCAAGTTCTCGAGGCAGCTATCAAATGATGCACCAAAGACTGAAAAATCATCCATAAATACTTCCAAAAATTGACCAATCATATCAGAAAATATGGCCATCATACATCGTTGAAACGTGGCTGGTGCATTACAAAGACCAAACGGCATACGTCTAAAGGCAAATGTTCCAAAGGGACAAGTGAAGGTGGTCTTTTCTTGATCTGCAGGAAATACTGGGACTTGATTGTATCCTGAATATCCATCTAAGAAACAAAAGAAACTTTGTCCCGCTAGCCGTTCTAGAATTTGATCGATAAAAGGCAAAGGAAAGTGGTCTTTCCTAGTCACGGCATTCAACTTTCGATAATCTATACACACTCTCCAACTAGTTGATGTGCGAGTAGGAATTGATTCGCCCTTTTCATTTTTAATCACGGTAATACCGATTTTTTAGGTACTACTTGGATTGGACTGACCCATTGGCTATCTGAAATTGGATAAATGATACCAGCATCAAGCCATTTTACTACTTCCTTCTTAACAACATCCCTCATGTTTGGATTTAGCCTTCGTTGCATGTCTCTATGTGGTTTGGCTTCAATTTCACTATGAATATGGTGCATGCAAACGGAAGGGTCAATTCCCTTAATATCAGCTATTGTCCATCCAATGCCTCTTTATGTTCTTTAAGTACATCTACCAATTTATCTTCTTGCTCAGAGGTTAGGGTAGATGCAATGATTACTGGAAGGGTATCATTGGGTCCAAGGAATGAATATTTTAAGTTATCTGGAAGAGGTTTCAATTCTAGTTGGGGTGGTTCTTCCAAGGATGGTATTAAAGGACTTGGTTTAGTTGGAAGTGGTTCATATTTTATAGTCCATGGCGGGATGGTGTCAAACTTAGGTGGTTCTAATAACATGTTTATCTCTTTGGTATACTCATCAATATCAAAGTCATCTATTCCAAAATGTGTAAGACATGTTTGTAAAGGATCCGAATCAATCAAACTTTGGAATTTCTTATCTACTACTTCCTCTATCATATTTACTTCATTTAAATCATACACAGGTGGTCCTTGGGAAGCATTAAAAATATTTAATCTCATCTTCTTGTTTCCAAAAGATACATCCATCACACCTGTTCTACAATTTATGCATGCATTAGCAGTAGCTAGAAAAGGTCTTCCAAGGATGATGGGAATTTGGTTAGGATTACTACTAGATTCCATATCCAACACAAGGAAGTCGACAGGAAAATAGAATTCATCCACCTTTACTAATACATCTTCCAATATTCCACGAGGTTCTTTGACTGATCTATCTGCCAATTGTAGTGTTACTGTCGTGGGTTTCAACTCTCCAAATCCAAATAATTCATATACTGAACTTGGGAGAAGGTTTACACTCGCACCCAAATCTAATAATGCTTTCTTGATTGTGAAGTTTCCTATGACACACGATATAATCGGGGTACCAGGATCTTTTAGTTTGGGTGGGGTTATTTGCTGAACAACTGAGCTGACTTGCTCAGTCAAATGTATCTTTTTTGGTATTTGTATCTTGGCTTTCCGTTTTTGTGTGCATAAATCCTTCAAAAATTTGGCATAAGCTGGAACTTGCTTGATAGCATCGAGAAGAGGTAAGTTTATTTGGACTTGCTTAAATAACTCAAGCATCTCATTCATCTTTATATTCTTCTTATCTGAAGGCAAAGGAGATTCTAAAGCACTAGGGAATGGGGCTTTAGGTATGATTGCTTGATCATTGAATTCCTTTTCTTTTTCATTTCTTCTCTCTTCTGGTTTAGCCACTTCTAATTTCTGGGTTGGTTCAGGTGGGTTCAATGTTTTTCCACTTCTGAGAGTCATGACTGATTTAGCATGTTCTGGGAATTTGTCAGGACTATTGGAACCTTCAGCCATGAATTGTCCTTTCGGGTTATCGATAGGCTGACTAGGTAACTTACCCTCCTCCCTTCTACTGAATGCTGTGGCCAATTGACCTATCTGAGTTTCTAGTTTTGCAATAGATTGTGTGTGGGAGTGAAGGATTTGAGTATTCATTTCTAGCCCTTTCAATGCTTGTAACACTTTGTCTTCAAAAGTAGGCTGATTATTCGGTGGAGGTTGTGGGATGTTTGGATATTGTGAATATGGCATGTTTCTAAAATTGGTTTCTTGGTAATTAGGTCTGATCGATGAATTGACTACAGGTTGAGGTTTCCAAGAAAAATTTGGATGATTTCGCCAGCCAGGATTGTAAGTATTTGAAAATGGATCATTTCCTGTTCTAGGAGCTAATCGGGTTTGGGCTTGGTGGGCTTGCTCTTGAACAAGTTCAGGAAATTGGTATGCAGCTGGACATTCACCTACAGAATGGGTTGGACTCGAACAAATTATGCAGACCTCATGTAATTGAGTAGATGGGAAGAGATGTTTCCAACTTGTAGAATCCGATCAAGTTTATGGGATAATTCATCTACCTTAGTATAGATATCTGTAGATGACCTATTTCATATATTCCACCTCTTTTAGGTTCTACGGGAGGGTCTCGACGAGCAACTGACATATGATGTAATGAATTCTCACTCAATGTCTCAAAGAGTTGCCAAGCCTCATGTTCATTTTTTAACATAAATGTCCCACCACATGAAGCATCAACCATTTGCCTATGCTTTTCTGATAATCCATCATAAAAGCACTGAACCAGTTGCCATTTGGGTATAGCATGATGTGGACATTTTCTAATTAGTTCTTTGAATCTCTCCCATGTCTCATGGAACATTTCTCCATCTGTCTGGGAAAAACTTGTTATGGCTTTTCTAATTTGATTCGTTTTTCCTATAGGAAAATATTTCTTAAGAAATTCTCTCTGAAGATGATCCCAAGTTGAAATTATAACAGTGTCTAATGAATTTAACCAATATTGGCTTTATCTTTTAGGGAAAAAGGGAATAACTTAAGCCTAAGTGCATCATCAGAGAAATTTTGAATCTTGACAGTTGAGCAAATTTTTAAGAATTCATCTAAGTGTTTGTAGGGATCCTCATTTGTAAGTCCATAGAAAGATGGTAACATTTGGATTACACTTGACTTAATTTCATATTGGGCAGCCTCTACTGGAGGCACTTGAATGCAGGGAGAGTAGGTATACCTTGAAGGAGTGAAATACTCTTTCAACTGTCGTGGTTGATTATTTTCGTTATTAGGATCCATAATTCTGAGTCTGTTTGCTCTAATAGTTCTTTCTATCTCAAGATCTAAGGGTATAAGGTTGGGCTGCAACGATCGGCGACTGAGCATACACCATACCAATGCTCTAAAGCAAATAGTTTTTTTATTTATTTATTTATTATTTTTGTAATTAAGTTTCTAATTTCCTAATAAATTATGAGATGTCAATGGAAAAATTTTGAGTTTTAAAGAAAATAAATTCACCTAAGTCAATCTATAAAATAATTATTTTGTTTATATATTTTATTTTTATTTTATAATTTTTTTTATTTCCTTAAATTAATTATATTTTATGGAAGATGTCTTAGGGTTTTATTTTAGGGTTTTTTTTAGGTAAGTTAATTAAAAGGAAAATTTGATTAGGTTAAAATTGGATTTGTGGCAAAAAGGAAAGTAATAATTTTTTTTATGTTTTTATGTTAAAAAGAAAATATGCAATTCTAACAATTAAGGAAATAAAATAAAGTAGCAATAACTATTCAAAAATTAAGAGAAAATTAATCTAAATTTTTTTATATATTTTTTATATTTTTATAATTTTTATAATTTTTATAATTTTTTAATTTTTTTTAAAATAACACACTTAAGTCCTCGGCAACGGCGCCAAAAATCTGATGCGTGTCGTAGCGCAACGATTTAAACACCTTAATTTCACTATTAGGATAGCGAGAGTAAGGGATCGATTCCATAGGGACTTTAGCGATTATCTTGAAATAATTTATAAATTTAACTAAATAGATAACTAAGTAGATAATTAATAGTGCAAAATAATAAGATATGGTTTATCTTATTAGAGCACGGCTCGTACCCGTAGATCACGGCCCATCTCTTTTAAGAATAAATCAGTCTAAATTATTTTCACTTAAATAGAATTTAATAACAATTTAACATGAATAAAAATTTTATTTCAATAACATCCAAGAGTGCATATTAAAATCTAAAATAGAAGAGTTTTAATTTCTAACATGAAGAAGGTAATAAATAGCAATAAAATAAACCCTGATCTAGAGCTCCTAGAAACAGCCGGACGTGAACAACCGATCTCCACAGACCACGGACGGCCTCCTCCTCCACGGCACGGACAGAAACGGCTCGAGAACCGCTGCTTTCTCCTTGGAACAGAGCTCCTCCATGGATGCGGAACCTACGCGCACGAATGCAGAATAACCTCTCCCTTGCTCACGAACCCTGGATGCAGATCGTTGGACTCCCCCTGCTGCTATTTGTAGAAACCCAGACGTGGGTTTGACGCGGCGAGGAACTGTTTCAAAGTAGAGAACGCTGCAGAAGCAGAGGACGCGGAAGCCACAAAAAAATCTAGATAAATCCTTTATAAAATTCAAATTCCTTCTAAAGGAATTTAATTCTCTCAATTTGATAACTTTCAATCTGATCTATTCCTTAATTGGTGGAGGAAACTGTTAGAAATTGAATGAAGAAGAATCGGTGGAAAATAGAGAACTGGGCTGAGAAAACGATGAAGTCAGCACTTGGTTTGCCGACTTCACTTTAAAATCCGTGCTAAAACAGATAAATCAATAAAAATCAATTTTGAGCTCATCTTAAATTCGATTTGGGTGCTGTTTGCATCGTTAAATCCCTAAAATCAAGCTCTTTAAGTTGATAAGATTTTATCTAAAATATTATATAAAATATTAAAATATTAAATAATAATAGGTACGTTAAATTATTAATTAATAGGTTTAATGATAATTATTTATGCATTTATCAGCCACCACATACAGCAGTAAAACCAAAAGGATAGGCAACTTTCGCTGGATGCTTCATATGCGGAGGACCGCATCTAGCATGGGAGTGTCCAAGGAAGGTGGCGGTAGCGACTGTTACTATCCAGGGAGACAGGGCATTCGAGAGTTTGGAAGAGGAGCCAGTAGCGAGGATGGCCCTGCTACAGTCCATCAATACTTTGGCCGTAAGGAGGCAACGCTAAGGTTTGATATACGTAAGGGTTCGGATCAATGAGAGGACAGTGCGGGCCTTAGTTGATTCCAGAGCGATGGACAATTTTGTGAGCCAAGGAGCGGTGCACAGATTAGGTCTAGAAGCACTTTCCAAGCCTTGCAGGGTAAAGCCTGTCAACTCCGAGGAGATGGAGTCTTTGGGCCAAGCAGAGGCCACATTGGAGGTGGGCTCTTGAACTGGGCGCTGCAGCATGACGGTCTTGCCGATCGACGACTACGACCTGATACTCGGATGGACTTCTTCATCAAGAGCAAGGCTATGATCATGCCTCATCAGAGGGGCATCTTGATCCAGAGAGGTAGGCGTCCATACTTTGTTCCAGTGGAGGGATGGCGTAGGACAGTGAAGGGTCGGGGCAAGAGAGCACCCCACCACTAGACTTGAGGTTGTGCGGCAACCTCACGCCTAGGCAACATGTGGGAGAGCCTAGGCACGAAGGCCTGTGGTAGGAGGCGGTAGGAGGGATGGCTCGGCAAGAGGGCTGTCCAACTGAGGAGGCATCAGGGGGTGCGCATGGCAGGTGGCCGCGTTAGGATTCAGAAGACTTTGGCTAGGAGGGTCAAGGTGAGCGACGACGAGGTGCGTTAAGAGGATGCACTGCGTGGTGGCATGGAGCCTTGATGGTCGACAAGGGCATCGAGATCTCAGTGGGGGGAGGATTGTTACGGTCCTGGGAGTGCAGCGCGCGGTGAGGTTGCATGCAGGCCAGGCTGTGTACATGGGCAGTGCCAGTCTGCAATGATACTTGTGTCTGCAGAACCCCCTGGGTGATATAGTGCAGGATGCTGCGTAAGTATATTAAGAGGAGACCTTGGCTTCGCTGCGCGTGGCTATAGCACGCATAGGCCGGCCACTCATGGGATGGCACGCTGCCTTTGAGGCATGCGGAGAGGCTCTAGGCTCATGCCTAGGCACTTGATGCGTGGGATCACGTGCGCGGGCCGATTGAAAGGATTCCCAGCGAAGATCATGGCCTACATGGCCACGACGGGGAGGATAAGTTGTGAGATGCGGCCCCAGTGATACTTATAGGCCCCCTTGACATGCCCACAGTGCACGGCCGAAGCACATGATATGCCCATAGCGCACACGATCGAAGCACCACAGCCATGCCATGGCAAGCCCAGGGCCAGCACCCAGACTTGCCTTGACAAAGTGCCATAGCAAGACTTTGGCCACCAGCCTAGCCAACCAGTAACAGATGATCAAGAGTGGCTACCCACAGCAGCCACCTCCAGCGACGGAGCACCACTAGTCTTAGCAGTTACCGAGCAGGATGTAACGAGCATGGCCTGGGGAGTCGGAGGAGCATCACCACCCATGAAGGAGAATGGCGGCGGCGACACCGTGTAGGGCAGTGGACGGCAGTGAGATCAAGTGCATTACGGAGATATCTTCAGTGATTGATTTCCTTGTGGGGAGTGATTGAATAAATCATATCTTCTAGATTTAGGATGTTTTTCCTAAACTCTAGAAGACTACTTTCCTTTTCAGTTAAGTTGTTTTAGGCTTGTATCGTCAAATCTCCTTGATTCTAGGAATTGTTTCGAATTATTTTCTTAGAATCTTGAAGATTTGATTTAGATTTGATTTGATTAGGTTGGTAGGATTTTGGAAGCTCCTGAGGATGCCTATATAAGCACTCCTCAAGAGCAATAGGGGGGAGTTGTGTTTTGTAAGCTTAGAGAGCTTATGAATGTTGGCCAGGCATAGGCACGTTTATGCCAGTAAACTTGGGGACTGATAACCTCTTAAGTTTGGGCGTGCTTGGGCTAATAACCCTTGTACGAGTGTTCTTGTGTTCTGGTGGTTCGAAGGACTAATAATTCTGAGACCACGTTCTTCGTAATAACAGTGAGGCATTCTTTATTTCTTGTGTGTTAGATCCTAATTACCACGCTCGTGTGTTACTGGAAACGGTTCGGGAGGATCGATTGTGGTGTTGGAGCGGATCACGCGAAGGAGTTGGTGAATGTTTTGAGTCCTTGATCGGGGACCCTAACACCGGCGTTGGGCTCGCATGGCCACACGTTGGGATGCGCAGGGCGTGCGTGGGCCAGCACTGGGCACTGGGCGTGCTCGCTCCCATGTGGGCTCATGCAGACGTTCACGTGCGCCAGGCACATGCGGGTCATGTGAGCACGGTACAAGGCCGCTTAGCTCGCGGCCAGCCTAGCATGTGGCTAAGTTAGGTGACCTAGCCAGCTTGGCACATGCCATCCTGGCACATGACCAAGTCGGTGGCCGGGCCAGCCTGGTTCGCATATGCGGGGCAAATGGGAAGCCAGCCTGGCCGGCTTGTGCGAAGGAGATTCCACGGATTGAGCGGACACACTGCCAGCTTGGCAGACACATCTGCAATATAGAGCAACCGTGACCATGTAGGCGGCATGGCCGGCGCGCGCAAGGTGCGCGCGCAGGCGCACGCATGCAGAGCCGAGTGCGTGCGCCTGGGTGGATGGACTAGACAGCCTGGCCGAGGGTTGTTTTGGCATTTTGGGTGATGGACTTTGGATAAGGCTTATCCAAACACTATGAGGCGGTGGCTTAGGTCGGTTGGGAGATCCTATATAAGGCTGGGCGGACCTAGGCTATGACATCCAATTCCAAGTGTGGAAATCATCCGAGTGGAGTTCGGGTGAAGCCAGCAAGCGACCAGAGGAGGGCTTGTGACGTTGGCGAGCGGTCGGACCAGTGGAGATCGAGGCACACGAAGGTCTGATTCAGGCATACTTAGACGAGGATGGGACGTGGCCGACACGCACAGGCAGTGCGCATGGGTGCGAAGCATCCAGGTCAATTCTTGTTAATGAAATTAGGTTAGAAATTAGGTTACAATATTCATACCCTTACAGTACCAACAACCCAGCTCGGAGGTAGATTTTAGATAGCTTGTGGCGTGCGATGACGATGTCTCGCATTATAAGAAGAAAAAATCATGATACCCAAGCTTAAGTCCACTTGCTATCCATTAACTTTCACTCGAATTTTTGGGCGACATGGTTACCAGTAGATGGGCTTGGGGTGTTACAAATGAAATCAGAGCTGATCTGAGTGTGCAAAAGTTGGTGGGCATGATGAAAGGGTTACCCATAGAACAATGGTGAAATTTTGCCATGGCGTGGAGCTACCCTTACAGCACCAATGATCCAACTCATGATAGATTCTGGCTAGCTTGTAGTATGCAATGAGGATGTCGCATTATAAAATGGTGAGATTATGATACCTCAAGTTTAATCCCACATTGAATGAAAAAGTGATGTGTTAGGTGCTTATAACTCAAGTCCACTTGCTATCCATTAACTTTCACTTGAGTTTTTGAGCCACATAGTTTTAGCCCGCTAACAAGGTTAATTGGGCTAGTGGGTGAGCTTGGAGTGTTATAATCACATCAGATAATAAGCCAAAAAGGTAATATAAAGGGAAAAAAAATATCGTCAAACATCATAAGGTACCATCTTAGCATATTTAGGATTTAAAGGATCACTCATAACTTAATCAAAAGAAGAAAAGAACAAGTGAAGGGGGAAAAACAAGCTGTTGCGAAGAATTTTATACCCAGCATCAATCTATTCTCAAGATTTTGATGTAATCTAGTCCCCATAAATGGTTTATTCCATTAATCCATCGAATTTGCAACTAATGCAATATCAACATACAACACCAGTAAAAAATGTATTCCACGTCAAGAATCAAAGGACCTATAATGTATGTTCTCCTATTGTAATTATAGGATAGATTTTTCCCGTAATTGTTGAATGGTTCCCCTAAAGGCGGTCCTTCATGAAGTCATCATTCTCGAAGTCTTTGAACTAATTCATGCTTTTATGGCTATATTTAATTTATCATTACTAACCTTGTTTGTTATGTACATTACACTTTGCATACTCTTAAATATAAAGAAAGAGAGGCATAACATATCTATAATAAACGGTGCACTTACATGTGCATCATTAAAACAAGGAGAAGAACTTGTCTAATCAAAATTTTGGGCCTCTTTTGCTTTTTCAAGCCTCCAAAAAATAGAGCCCATTGATTAGTCAAGTATATCCCCCATCTGAAAAAGTCTTTGTACACCATTTTGGTACAGCAAATCTTATGTAGGTTGCGCCGCCTCTTCTTATTGATCCATGTGCATTTTACATAGCTCGATGCAATGGGGCAGGATGAGATAGCAGGGATACGATATTAAGTTTTGAGCATAACGTGCATTAATATTCGTTCAATCTTTTTTTGAAATTTGTGTGCAGACAAGGGACAGCGCAGCCCACGTTTTCTGAATGAGTGTTGTAGGTTTCCAACTAGGGTGTTGTAATTTTACAACTGGGGTATCGTAATATTTTTTCGACCTATATCAAAGATCTTACAGGGATGTCATAATTTTATAACTATAGTATCGTAATTTTACAACTAAGGTATCGTAATTTTTTTTGACCGATATCAAAAGTCTATCCTGGGATATCGTAAAGTTTTGCCTTAACATTTTCTAAATGAGTGTCGTAATTTTATAACTATAGTATCGTAATTTTACAACTAGGGTATCGTAATTTTTTTTGACCGATATTAGAAATCTTTCCACGATGTTGTAAAGCTTTGCCTTAACATTTTATAACTAAGGTATCGTTATTTTATAACAAGGGTCATAATTTTACAACTAGGGTATCGTAATATTTTTTTCAAAGAAGAAGAAATGACACCCGTGCGTCTTTGGGAGAAGCAAAAATGTCATTTTCATGAATGAAGAGATAACTATAGAAGCGGTGGGATCATGATTACGAATTTGTAAGTGATACGCTATCTCTGCTATCTTGTTCCATTGCATCAAGCCATGTAGGATTCACATGGACCAATAAGGAAGGGTGATGCAGTCCATGTAGGATTTGCTATACCGAAAGCAGTGAACAAAGACTTTTTCCACCCCCCAACCTAATTAAGACTCCAAGAAGCCTGTTGCCGCCAGCGCTCGTAATCTTGTAGCGTGGTCTTTAGTTTGCCAATATGGCAGAACACCTTATTTGGATAATGATGGGAAGTTACTAAGCAAAGAAAGACACAAGGAGCCACTAATTGTTCTATCCCATATGCTGCTTTCCTTATTTTGTTTTCTGGTGAAGATATTAAGGAATAATTAGAGATTTAATGTAATTGTTATTCAATCAACTTGCCTTTTAAATAATCTTGAATGGCCCAACTCAGAGATATATGCAATGATCAACTCTCAATTTTTAAAAATGTGGTTTCAGTATGCTGGCAGCTAGGGGATTGCATTGCTATTAAGGAAAAATTACAAGCTTAGGTGGATAAGTAGATAAACTGTATGCAAACTAATAGTAGATAAGGCTGAAAATTTATAGACATTTTATATACTTGACATGTTATAAGCATTTTGCCTAAGCAAATTTATGATTCCAACCAGTAACCAAAGCTATTCAAGGTGATACAATATAGCACATATCATAATGTTGTAAACACTAAAACAAAAGTATGATGAATGACAATCTAAAGCAATTTACGTATGATGATATTATCAACATCTAAAGCAATTTACGTATTTGGAAGTATGGTAGGAAAGGGTTGAAAAAGAATAGGTTCATGATACAAGAGTTATAAGGAGGCCAAAAACACGAAAAGCCTTGAAGTAAAGAATAATGAATGCTTCAGATGAATAGTATGCTATACTAATACATACCATCTTGTACCAAACATATCATATCAATATCGTACTGAGACTCTATATGATGCATACCAAGTATTGATATATTTAACTAACCCATGTTTCAGGTATACCGACATGATACCAATATTGTACCAATATAAAATCTAGTACAAAGACAATGAATCTGATTTTGAACCATGCATAGATAGGTTATAAGGCAATTTTTTGATGTTGACATGATTTTTTTTATTTTTTACTTTGCAATTTAAATAAGATGCAAGCAGATTTTAAAGATGAAAAATATAAAGTGGCATAAGGACTACTAGCTATTTAGAAAAAAGTTCGAGGTCTAGATGAGAGAAGGGGTTAAATATAACTTTTATTTTAAGATACTTAAATAAGAATTAAACAGCTTAGATTCAAACAAAGGCTGGTAAAGAATCTTTATATTTTCTTTAATATATTCCCCAATATATAAAGGCAACATTTTAGTAACCCATCAAGTCGTAGGCTTTCCATAATAGGACAGCTTACATATTAAAGCGAGGTCTCTCAATTTAATGCCAGGAAGATCATTTTATATAGTTCTATATAGAATGCAAACACTTTCTATGAAATAGACTAATCTAACCTCATCATTAAGCATCAATTTGATGCAATATCAATATTTTAAAATGATATGAGAACTTTGATATTGGAATTGGGACGGAGCGGGAGGAGTCATGGTGTTTCGGTGGGGAGGATAAAGAGTTTGGTACGAGTGGGAAGGACGTGGCCGCCGACATTGGCCAGTTATGCCGGAGTGACGAATTAATTTAATATTATATTATAGATATCATATATGAAGTAAGTGGAGGCTGCGACGATGGGAGAATGGATTCCAGCTGATATACGTGGTGGCAGCTGTCAAGCCATGGGGCTCGACGTTTACGTGGTCTATGTAACGAGCTGCTCGAGCTAGCAGCATTCATGAATTTATTTTATTATAAAAAAATTAAAATAAATAAAATTTATATAATTTTGAATCATTATAGTTTAAAAAAAATTTAATGGTACTTGTTTATTTTTTTAATTGATATATATAATTATTAATTTCTAATTTTTCGATATGAAACTATTGGGAGAGAGCTTCACAATCTATCCTTTACAGAGGTGATGTCCTTATCGTTAGAGGCACATGATCGTAATCATCAAGCAGACATGATTCTAGAGGTAGCCTCTATAGGTTTAAAAAGTGGCTTCCATTCTTCATGGATATAGCACTTTGCCCTGCGTGGCACTTAGTCCTACACTTCCGGCTAGTGCAAGCTCTGATACCATATTGTAATGATTCAGCCCTGGGCTCATAGCACTTATGAACCTGTTTCGTTACAAAAAAGTAAGATGGACAAGGTCACATCAACTTGGATCATCATAGTCCAAAAAAGATCCAATTAGTATTTGTCCATCTTTCTTACTTATTATAAATCATATAACGAACTCTCAATTTTTTGATATGAGACTGTTGAAGAAGCACAGTCGAAGAAGCATGTATCAAGTTGGCAGCAACGCGTTCCGCATCTTTTCGTATAATCTTCTTTTTAACAATAATTTTTAAAGCAAGATACATATTAAACTATTTAGGTCTCGCTCCTTCGTCCAACCCATGCTGTCCACCCTATCACTTATTCACTCTTCACAGCATAAGCCCTAGCTTAGGCCCGTGATAATAAGTGATGGAGGGCCAAAAATTGGACTTAAGTTTTGTCCTTTAAAAATTTAGGAATAACGTCGACCAAAAACGCTAGCATGGTAGAAATCGACCATAAGATGGATGAAATTGATGAGGTGGAATTATGAATAATTTTTATTAGAGAAAAATCATCCTTTTCACTTTAAAATTAATAAATTTTTTAAACTAATAAATTATTTTATATAGGATAGATAATTTTTAAAATCTTTTAATTATTAAAGACTGTTTAGCATGGGAGGATCCAAATTTTATGATAATTCTTGGTTCCTCATAATCAAAAATTTTTAATAATAAATATTAACACTCCTTTCCTATTCATTTTTTATTGATAAAATTAAGTGAAAATGAGATTTTTAAAAATAATTTATAATACTTCAAATATGAAAATTTTAGATGTTGACTAATTTATTCAGAAATTTACATAAAAATGTTTACTCTACATAGGCATTCAAAGTGATGTTGGTAAGCCATTAGTAGACTTCACTTTAAATTTCCAAAAAATAAATTAAAAACATTATTTGTGAGTTTTCCTTTTTTTTGGGTGAATACTAAAGTGAAGTGGTAACCGTTATTGTTGGAATTCAAATGAAAAATATATCATATATATATGTGCAGTAGAAGCATACGGATTATTTAACATGCATAATTTAATATTATATCAAAAAGAAAAAATTATCATATAATTTTTTTAAAACATAAAACATATCGATATGTTATGGTCTCGAAGGAGGAGAGTGCCCTGCTACCGGATTCGAAGTGATGAAGGAAGAATCCCATGGGCCAAGGTATGTCACAAAAGTACCTGCAGGATAAAAACGAAACCAAAGCCTTCCTCGTCTTTCTCAAGATCGGTATCAAATTATGTATGTAGGCTCACTCTTGTTTTTCTCTGATTCTCACAACTCTGGCGCACATAAAATAAGGAAGGAAAGGAGGAGAGAAACTTTTCTTTCATTGTATCCTTTTTCATATTTTAAAAGTCTACCTTATGCCCTATTTTATAGGCTCAAGGTGAATCAAAAAAAATCTATTTAAATAATTTAATTTAGATATATTTTATCTGTTACAATTATTTTGATCGCATGAGAATAATTTTCTATACATATATGTCAACTCCTTGATCGTATCAAGAAAAAGTTGTTTCTTATTTACAACTAATTTACAAATAATATCTAAATTAAATATAATATAATAATATCTAAATTATCAAATCTTATTTAATAATTTTAGATATTATTAATTTCAAAAATCTGATAAATCAAATTTATTATTTATTTTAAATATTTTCATATTATCAAAAATATCAAAATTAAAATTATTTTCTCTCTCCATTAATTTATAATATGCATCATTTACAAGAGAAAAAATTCTCTTGTGTAATGTTCCATAATACATTTATGTGCAACCATTCATATCAATTATTATATGAACAATGTATCTAAACATATTTTTATTTTATCCAATAACAATTTATTGTACCAAAATGAATGTGAGAAAAATAATCAATCAAATTGATTATTTATCTTCATAATAAACTCTTTATTATAAAGTTTTAATAAATATTTTATTTAAGAAAAATAAATAATTAATCATATTAATTATTTAATCCAAGAGTATTTGATGCGATTAAGTAGGAACCATGGACCATAATTTTAAGCTTCAATAAACTTGAATAAATTTAATTAAAACTCTTTAATTGATTATTTAGTTTATTAATCTCAAAGTTATTTCACTAAAAACTTGAGACTACCCTTGAAAATTATAGATTAATTTTACTCAAAAACTATAATTATTACATGTAATTCAATCCTCCATAATTAGTTCATAATTAGAGCTAGGTGAAATAACTGTTGTATCTCTCTAATTATCTCTTGTGCCTTAAGTACCATTGATTCACTAGTTAAACAGTTAATTTATGATCGGATCATAAATTGCGCATAATTTAGCTACATAATCAACACTTAAGAAACTAATTTTAAGCTTCTTCTCAAAAGTTATGGGTTCCATATCTTTAAAGCACATTCCTAGCCCAATGTGTTATTGAACCTTCAAGATGTAAGTATTGGCCTAACATCAAATGGGCTTTAACGAACAAATCAAAAGATCCGGTAGCACAATTAAGGAGTCTGTGATTAAGTCAGGATTAAGGTTGATGTACACTACAAAAAAAGCTAAATTGGCAGCGTTTATACGTGCGGTGTATGTTTATGCACCGGTAGATATATAAATTCATCGTCGCTTAATTTTTTCACTAGTAAATTATTGAGATTCCTGGTTTTAAATTTTTACGTCGGTAATAATATATATCGTTGCGGCGTTTAGAACAATGCCGCCAATATAGCAATGATGCACCAGAAAATTAGTAGTTGCCAGCATTTATATTGTTACGCCGGTAATAATATATGTTTTTTGTGGCATTTAAAAAAATGCCAATAATTTATTAATTATACGTCGTTATATTAACCATGTTTTACGGTGTTTCTATTATACCGCTGGTAATAACATATAACATCAGCGGCATTTCATAAAATGCCGACAATTGATAGAGTTTACGCCGGTAAAGTATTGAGTTTTTTGAGGTTTATATCGTTTAAACAAATGCTGGCCATTAATTAATTTTATGCCGGTAAATTAGTAGTTTGTCGGCATTTATATTGTTATGCCGAAATTAATTATATGCATTGGCGATGCTTATAAAATGTCAAAATTTGATCAATGAAATGTCAGTAAAGTATTATTTTTATTGGTAGTAAAATAAATAAAATAACAAAAAATTACTTAAATGATACGAAAATACACCCAAAAATTGCGCAAGTGTCATACAATATTCCTTTTGAAAAAAATAGAGTCTATTATTTAAAATTTAATCTTTTAATATGGATTTCATATTTATTCTTGTTTAAAAAAGAATGTGATGCTTGCGAACTTTATGACAAAATATGTTAAACATCATACTAAGATTGTAACTCCCAAAAAGAGTAGTAAAAATAATGCATAATCCATCACTTCTTCTTTCATAATCCATCCTAATTGCTACTTAGCAAAACATAGTATGGCATAACCATAAATATAGTCTCAATTATAGTCTCGCTTATAATCCGACCCTCAATCATCGTCCTCTTCATTCTCTTCTCTCTTCATCTTCCTCTTGATCTTCTTTCTCTTCAGCATTTTCCTCTTCTTTATTTTTCTCTTCCTCTTCATTCTCTTTTCGTTTTTATCCTTAAGTCTGAATATAAATTCAACTGAGGGTTCAAAAATTTCAATATAAGGTTGATTTATATCAACTAAACATATGTGGGGTTCTCACCTATGCATACAAGAATGTGTTTACTAAGTTCCGTAATTCAGTTAATTCATTCCGCATTTTCTTAAATTCTTCTTTTGATACCATCTTCTTGGTTTGAAGTCGGTAATGAATGTTGACAAGTTTGCCTTATAGGGTTGGCCCAAACCCCAAACTGTGCACATCCAGGCCGTTCTAGGCCCATAACTTTCGAATAAACATCATCTGATGCCCAAGTCATGATTCCTCCAGACCCCATTTCTATAGAATTTGTGTCCTGTGTTAAAAGTTTCTCCATCTTAACCTGTAATAGATAATAAAAAATACACATCATTCTTCATTTATAAATCCTTTAAAATTAAAAAAGTTATAAATTTGAAAATAAACATACCACTTTCTTCCTCGTGTCATCATTGTAGTGTGTGCCATCCTTTTTCTTATGGGTCTTGACAAACAACTGGGCTCGACTTGGCATTACCCCAGTTGATTTTTTCTACATCCAACATTTTAGATTAAATACATATATCGAAAACAAAGAACTAACAAATATTCAACAATAAATAAATATTAATTAAATAAATACCACATCATGGGCATATCTTGCTAAACTTTTTGATCCTCCGCTATGAACAACCACCTGCTTCGACACTCCTTGTTTTATTACATTTTGACTACAACATGCAAAATATTATGAGAATTATAATTAAAATAACTAGTTGGTTGACTTTATAAATCTATAATAGAAATACGCAAATTGTTACCATATATTTTGGATGAAACCAAAGATTGGCCAACTCTGCTAGTTGCTCTAAGTCAACCATATCGGGACTTGCCCTTGCCACAACTTGTGCTATAGATGTGTCTTTTTCCTTAAGTAATTTTTTCTTCAAGTCATGCTTGTAGTCTTTCCATTTCTTTCCTAAGTCCTTTAGTATCCATTTTTTGAATACGTCCAATTTGTCATCAGGAACTTTAAACTTGCCCTATAGTCAAAATAAATTTACACAGGTGAGTAAGTAGCTTTCTAACAAAATTTTCAAAATATACCTATTTAATTAATAATGTTTTAATATAAAAATCATATATACCTTTATAAGACCCCACGCTTCCTCCTTTATGGTTTTAGGTACTGACCTCCAATCTTTGTAAATTATTGGAACCGACTTATTACTTCTCGCTATCAGACCACCAAACCTTACCACCTTTGAGTCTTGCTTTTTGATGGGCTGACCAAGATTGTTGAGCTCCATTTCAATTCGCTCCCCTTCTGGAAGATGCCAAATATCATGAATAGAGTGCAATAGTCTCTTTACTCGATTTTCATTACTATCTGCAAAAATAGATTTAGTTACATTGTTAGTATTTTGTAAATCTATAGTCATAGTGAAGTAAATAATAAGTAAGAAAAACAAAAACAAACTGACGATGATGAGAAAGCGATCTCCAATGTCAGAACACAAGTCAACATTTTTTGCTTCCGAAGTAGGTGCTATTGGTATAGATGTGCATGTCTCGGTCTCTCTGGTCATCTCTGTATGTGTGGATAGTTGGCCTCCCATTTGGCTCGATGTAGAAGGTTGGGTCCCTTGCTGTGAAGATAATGATGGTTCTATAGAAGGTTGGGTCCCTTGCTGTGAAGATAATGATGGTTCTATATAAGGTTGAGTCCCTTGTTGTGAAGATATTGATGGTTGGAAAGGATAATCTATAGAAGGTGGTGACTCCACCATCCTACCAATAAAAAAGGATGGCCCATCGATAGATGGTAATGAATGGGCTGCCCTATCAGATTGTGGCTCACTATGGACAGCTTGTAGTCTTGTAGATTATCTTCGCAACTGTGGTATGGACATCTTTGCCTTTTCTTTTGGACCCATTGTACCTATACAAAAAACAAATTTACATATATGCAAATCAATAGAAAAATGACATATTTGGAGCATGATATGAGATAGATTTATGTGATAAGAGATATCATGTTAAATAGTCTAAATTATATATTCTTACTCAACACTATTGAGGAGTTTCGATCGTCATTCCATCTATGTCATTTTCGTCCACACAACATCGTCAATCAGGTTCAATAGCTTCATGGTTGGAAGTGTTAATACAATATTCGTTGACTAAATATTCATCCTCATTGTCGTCAGTCACTTTCTCTTCACCAGTGTCATACATGTCTCTTGGTTTTGTCTTAACAACCACAACCCAATTTGGGCATCTTTCATCTGCCATATAAAATACTTGAGATACTTGGGAAGATAAAACAAACGGATATCAGTTATCCAACTACTAGTGTGTACTAAATGAGAAAAATTTACAAGAGAAATCCAAACTTGTCCACCTTGAAACCTCTACCCCGAGCAAGTCTGCCCAATCATTTGAATAACACATATTGGGACCCATCATAATACATAACTACAATTATGCGTGTTAATTGGCCATACCAAGTAGGGCCATCTTGATCAGTACACACACTAACACCACAATTCTGAGTTTTCTTCCCATTTTCATGATTCCTAGTGCGAAATTTTGTGCCATTAATGACAATTCGCTTAAATTCTTTAGCAATTTGCATGGGAACTTTAGAATGCATTACAGCTTTATGGCCGAATTCACTTCTTCCATTGTCATCCATTTTCATTACCTGAAAGGTTGGATTATTAGCATTGATTAAAATAACAAAAAAAAAGCTACAGAGGCATAATAAAATTGGTCTTGAGTCTAATCCATACATAGTCTTGGAACCAATTACAAAATTGGTCTTCGTGCCTCTTCTGTATTCTTCATTCGATAAATAGTCTTGAGCCCCCTGGTACTATGACCATCATTTGGACTAGGAGATTCACTTCTCCAGAAGAGACATAAAATTTCTTACATGAAATTCCCCCAAGAAATTGGAATAAATAATTCCCTATTCAAACGTGCATATGTTAATATTGGAAAGTTCCTTTCGAAGGATCGATCCAAGTCATCCATATATATATTGAATAAAACCTCCGTGAGAAGAGGTACTAATGGAATCCCTTCTTTTTG
>UESW01001786.1:102311-162504 GCA_900491605.1 Calamus simplicifolius | reverse complement strand
GAATTTCTCTACTTCTCCTCCCCAATTAGATGAACATCGTAAGCACGATTATCTTTATATTTTCATTATTGAATCTTTAAAACAATAATAATATTAAAAAAATAAAAATTTTAATAATAACCGAAAGTCATATTGAGGAACAAAAGCAAAAACATAACCAAAGGCATTCATTAAAAATACTCCAATACAAACATAAAATTTAAGAAAAAAGCAGATAGATGAAATAAGAAAAAAAGATTAATACCATATATATATATATATATATATATAAAGGTCAAGGAATGAATAAAATAATACTTTATATAAATAATTATTTAGTTTATCCTTAGCTCTTTATTTTCTTTATAAATCAGCAAATTAAACTAATACCCATATGTATAGGTCGAGGAATGGATGGAAATTGACTAAAAAACTTTCTATAATAATTAATTCCCTAGTTAGCTGTCTCTTAATTTTTTTAAATTTCTCACATATTTCTTTTCATTAATTAGTCATTTTATTTTTCATTCACTCTTTTCCCTTATTGTAAGTTATTAGAAAGTTATTAATGGAAAACAAATTAGATATTCTATCTTTAGCTAACATTGCAATTAGGTGGCACGCTTTTCTTTGGAATTTATTATTTTATGCGACCAAAAATTTCTTTTTTATGAAATTTTAATCTAAGCGTCATAGAATTTGATACGTAATTACATATCAGGTCATTCATTTTAAATGCCATTTTATATCAATATTTTATGGCATTTATGGTTTGATTAATGGTATTTATCTAAAATGTCATTCTTATCGCATCAAAGCATTTATATATGGCAAGATCAATAATAAGATGTGTCATATGTTTAAAAGTCTTCCTTTTTTGTGTGTGGTTCTTCGAGTCGTTTCTTAAAATGTGATTGGTTGAAATTAATCTCTTTCGTACCATCAGGTCCAGCACCACCGATGTATATGCATAATTTTTTCTCTATATTGTGGCTTTAATGTTAGATTCTTGTAATTGAAGTGGATAAATTTGATGGATACAGAGAGATTGAGGAATGGAAATTCGAGTAGAGATTTTCGAGGGACATTATTTCTGGCTGAGCAGGTCGTTTCACGGTATTATTTGATTTTTCGATGTTTTTTTATTGTTTCCGATTGATGGTATTTAGAGGGTTTGGTTAATGGATTTTCTTACTATTTTTTCCTCCTTTTGTAGAATTAAAACATTAGGAACACAGTTCTTGGCTGCCAAAGATTATTGTGATGTAGGCGGAGTGAGCAAGGATGCTAGTGTATCAGATATCAAGAAAGCATATGATGCGGTATGTTTCTCAACACTTTGAACCGGGGACAGTAGTCATCTATTTTTTTAAATTAGTTTTGCAACAGAAAAATAAATTTGACTATATTTGGTTGACAAGAAATTTTTTGTGAAAAAAGAAAAATAATTTTCTTTATTTGATTGAACATAATTTTATGTGAAAAAAGTATCAGTTTGACTATACCTCTAAAATAAAGGTTGCATAATATATTATTATAATAATATAATATAATAAATTATTTATATTATATTATAATTTATCTATTATAATGTAGTATAATACAATGTAATATATTTTAGTTTATATATTATTTATTATAATTTAATATAGTATTTATCATATTATATTATACATGCTATAGTATAATATGAATATAATAGAGGCAATTTTGAACTTTTGATGCTAAAAATTTTTTTAGTGGGATGAAAAAAAATAAAATACCACTCTCATGGGAAAACTTTTATGATAGAGAATGAAAACAAATATGTGGGCCTCATTTTTTTCATCTTTATTTTCCATCCAACCCCCTAAAAGTAAAATGCAAAGTTATGTGTTACATAATTCTGGCTTTCAAGTGCTTCTATCTGCTATTAGTTTGTAGATTTGTTTCTTGTTTTCAATTTTTTTGTTCTATATTTTCCTTTTTTTGGGGGCTATCCAGTTTTTTGCTTTTATAGTTGATATGGAAGTATTTTAAGGAAAAATTGTATCCATACAATCTCAAGTTTGTGTTGTCATGGCACTTTAAAGAAATAACGCTTTGCCATTATCAATTATTTTTTTTAATAATTATAGCAACTATTGGCCATTGAAAGGGTTCATTTTTCATTAAACAACTTTATTATATTGTTGTCTAAGTGAATTTTGTGATAAGATTTTGAATTTAAGAAAATATATAATATAGACACATGGACACCTATTAGCAAGAATTGAGCTTTGTGAACCTGTAAGGACAAATGGGAAATTAAACTGGTGAGGGTGACTTGAGTGACAATTAGGGTTGTACCTTTAGCATGCAAAAATCAGTTTGGCTTTGTACAAAAATCTGAACAAGTTTGCAATCTTGGTAAGGATCCTGGATCGATATCATGCTGGTACAGTGTCATTATGCTTTTTATAAGGTCTACTGGATCAGTTTTGCATATGGCACTCGGTTGACCTTATGTAAGTATTGGTTTATTAATAATTGAATCTCCAATTGACCTTACAACTAATACCTAATTTATCTCGTTAGTGTGTACGTGCAATCGAAGTGCTAATAGCCTTTAGATGATCTAAGTAGGTTACTAAAAGTCTGACCAGTTAGTCTACTCATGGCTCTCTACAGTAATTAGCCAATACTTCTAACTCTATTATCTTTTTCTAGTCAATTTTGCTCAAGAATTTCTTTCACGGCACATGATTTATAAAAATTTTAAAATTTTTATAAAAATATTGTACCTTGAGGATAAATCGCCTATAACCTGCACAAAGGGATAAAGCTAGTCCTTAGGGCATGTATAATATGCCTCGATCAGGCAAGATTCTCTTTTATTTTTTTAAATCTTATATTATATATATATATATATATATATTATATATATTATATATATATATATATGCCTTATGTTGTGCATTATGTTTGGAAATAGTTCTTCAACATCATCTTCAAAAAAAATCATTTAGAGGGCAAAATGCAGGTTCTCGCTTATCTCATACTATTTTTGTTTTTCATTTGCTTATTATTGCATTATTAATATCTCATTCTATTTTATTATTTGTAGGTATTTTTTGGATTATCATTTATTGAAGCAGCCTATGAGCACACAAGAATGGTCACATTTCAAACTACTTTGCTATGCGGTATAATATACTATAAAAAGATATTTCTTCTTATTACCTCATTATTAAATGCCTAAAATATCTTTGGACTATTTTTTACATAAATGGGACTGTCTTTCCAATTACACATTTTAGAGTCATGCCACAACAACCCGTCCTTAAGACCTAAATCATCCTTGTGCACAATAGTAATGACATTTTTGATTGTGAGCAACTTCTCAACTAGCACAAGTTCGTCTTGCTAATGTGAGTCGCGATTGGTCAAAAAGTTATCAATGGCTTTGTTGCAAGGTTAATGGATGAAGAGCTGGCCCAGATTAAGAAGAAAGATGCCGTGATTTTTTTTCAAACAACGCATACACCTGACTTCCTCGATCTGCAGCGTACTTTTGGGCTTTGGAGTGATGCCAAATTCAGCAGAGGCATCATTATCGGGTTGTGGACTTTGGAATTTTACTCACCCATGCCGCCACCACCCGCAAAATGGAAGGGGATTTGTGAGTTCGGTAGATGCAATAACAAACTTATTACGATGACATTAATCGGACAAACGAATCACGTAAATGGATCAAATGTCGCACCGCAAGCATCACCATATGATATAATCGGACATGGAATGCTTAATGCTAGCATCGCCATAGGTATGTTCGTCAGTGATGCTGATGTTGCGGAGCAAGCCATGGGCACTGCTGCTGGGATGGCTTCCTTTGCTCATGGCAATTTACAAAGTGTGTAGCTAGAAAAATTGTCAATTTGCCGACGTATTTGCTAGGATCGATTGCACCATCTACGATGGAGTATGTTCTCTCTATCTCTTTGGTATAGTATCCTCCAAACCTTTCCACGAGGACCTTATCGTCGCTAGCACCTTTTGTGCCATGGAGACAGGCATTTTTTCAAGCCGTGCAGCCGAAAACAAAGGGCCAACTCCTGGTTCCCTCTCAAATGAAGCGCCATGGATTATGACGACTAGTGCGAGATCCATGGATCGGGCCATTCGCACTAGGGTGGAGCTCGGCAATGGAGCCACCTTCAATGGAGAATCTCTTTACCAGCCTAGCGCCTCCCTCTCCACTTTGGTTCCTCAGGCGAGCCACAAATGCCAAAGCCAAGGTTCACCATCCCAACCCGACGAGTTGCAGACTGCTTTGCTGCCTTTGCTCTTTCTTGGCTTACATGGAGGAGCTAGAGCTGTTGTCTGCCTCTTAGGCTCGTTGAAAAATATTGACGTGATTCGTTTGTCCGATTAACGTTCGTGCACCAATAAGTTTGTTATTGCATCTACCAAACTCACAAATCTCCTTCCATTTTGCGGATGGTGGAGGTATTCCCTTGTCATCAAAAGAAGCGTGGGTGGGTAAAATTTTGGAGTTCACAACCCAATGATGACACCTCTACCAAATTTGGCATCACTAAAAAAAGCTTGGAAAGTCATGTTGTAGATCGAGGAAGTCAGGTGTGTGCATTGTTTGAAGAAAAATTACTTCATCGATTTATGCATGAACGAAGGCATCTTTCTTCTTAATCTAGACCAGCTCTTCATCTGTTAACCTTGCAGCAAAGCCATGATTTGACCAATCGAGACTCACATGGCAAGGACTTGTGCCACTTGAGAACTTGTTCATGATCAAAAATGTCATTACTATTGTGCACAAGAATGATGTAGGTCTTAAGGATGGTGTTGTTGAGACACGTGTTATGGCCCTAGCAATGCAATGCACTGCGAGATTGCATGCAGGCCGGGCTATGCACATAAGCAGTGCTAGTCTGCAATGCTGCTCGTGTCTGCAGAACCTCCGGGGTGGCACAGTGCAGGATACTTCGTAAGTATATTGAGAGGAGACCTTGGCTTCGCTGCGCGTGGCTGGAGCACTTGTAGGCCGGGCTGACTCACGGGATGGCATGCTGTTTTTGAGGCATGCGGAGAGGCCCTAGGCTCGTGCTTGGGCACTTAATGTGCGTGACCACATGCGCGGGCCGACGCTGGGCACTAGGCGTGCAGGGCCATGCGCTGGGATGTGTAGGGGCATGCGCAGGCCAGTGCTAGGCGCTGGGCGCGCTCGCTCCCATGCATGGGCGCATGCAGACATGCGCGCGCATGCCGCGCTCATGTGCGGGTCATGTGAGCGCGGCACAGGGCCGCTTAGCTAGCGGCCAGCCTGGCACGTGGCTAAGTCAGGTGACTCGGCTAGATTGGCACATGCCATCTTGGCACATGACCAAGTCGGTGGCCGGGCCAACCTGGCCAACCTAGCTCTCGCACGCGGGACAGACGCGGAGCCAACCTGGCCGGCTTGTGTGGAGGGATTCCTGGATGGAGCGAATGCGCTGCTAGCCTGGCAGATGCATCTGCAACACGGAGCAACCGCGACCGTGCAGGCGGCATGGCCGGTGTGCGTGCCTAGGCGGATGGACCAGACAGCCTAGCCCAGAGTTGTTTGGGGATTTTGGATGATGGACTTTGGATAAGGCTTATCCAGACACTATGAGGCGGTGGCTTAGGTCGGCTGGGAGATCCTATAAGGCTGGGCGGACCCAGGCTATGGTATCCAATTCCAAGTGTGGAAATCATCCGAGTGGAGTTTGGGTGTAGCCAGCAAGCGACCAACGGAGGGCATGTGAGGTTGGCGAGCAGCCGGATCAGCGGAGATCGAGGTGCGCAAAGGCTGAGTCAGGCGGACTTAGATGTGGACGGGATGTGGCCGACATGCACAGGCGGTGCACACGAGTGCGAGGCATCCGGGTCAGTTCTTGTTGAGTGAGGTTGGGGCAGGCACTTTGTGTGATCTTTGTTAGGGACAGAGAGGAGTATCTTTATAGTCTTCGGGCAACCTCATTATTCCAAATTACTTAGTGAAGAGTTCCTTGGTTGGAAAGTCTGTGCTTCCCGTATATCGTCGTGTTTGGGTGGGACTTGTGTTTGGGGTTTTTATTTTATTGTTCAGGGGTCTAGGCTGGTTAGGGGAAGGGATCCTCTAACCCATCACCGGTAGACACAAGTACCTAATAGCCATAGGGAGCGCTTGCATGTGCCGATTGAAAGCCTGATGACAAGCTGGTATCAGAGCTTGGTTGAAGCAAGTTCCAAGCACAGATGGCGAGAGCGGTTGGAGACCGTGTGACCCGTTTGGAGAGGATTATGGGAGATCCAGAAGAAGGATCAACCATGGATTTGGTAGCTATATGCACGGAGTTGAGCATGCAGTTGATCGAGTTGCATACTTCGCATAATCAGCTATGGAGGCGCACGAGAGGTTGATTCGTGACCTCGAGCATCGAAATCTGCAATAACAATGATTAGATCTGGCCATGGAGGAGAGATTGGAGCTTCAGATCCATGCTATGGAGCAGGAGGTGATCCGACTACGGCAGGAGGCACGGAGTCCAGTCCACATGGTCGGCGCTTCGGCAAAGGAAGCAAAGGTCCGGGAGCCTAAGGCCTTCGGTGGAGTCAGGAGTGCGGTGGAGGTGGAGAACTTCATATGGGATATGGAGGTTTACTTTCATGCGGCGAAGATCCCAGCACCCGATCAGGTGGATCAGGCCTCGACATATTTGGAGGGTAACGCCAAGCTCTGGTGGAGGACCAGGACGGCCGAGGATGATCGTTCAAGGCATCCTAGAATCAAGAAATGGAAGATCTTCAAAAGGGAACTGAAGGGTCAGTTCCTGCCGAGCAACGCAGGGTGGCTTGCTCGAGAAAATATGAGGAAGCTGATGTAGACACGGAGCATCCGGGAGTACGTGGCACAATTTAGCAATCTACTTCTTGAGATATCCAACATGTCTGAGGAAGATAAGCTTTTCAACTTCCTCGCTAGCCTACAGGGGTGGGCGCAGGCCGAGCTTCGCAAGAGGGAGGTGAGGGATACTCTCTCAGCCTTCGTAGCAGTAGAGGTGCTGGTGGACTTTCGCAGCAGTACGACTTCGGGTAGCAGTGGCCAGGGCAAAGGCAAGCACAAGAGTGCATCACCATCGCGGGGTCGAGCAGACAAGAAGGAGGGTGTGCTACCACATGCAGCAATAAAACCAAAAGACTGGTGACTTTTGCTGGATGCTTCATATGCGGAGGACCGCATCTAGCACAGGAGTGTCCAAGGAAGGTGGCAGTAGCGGCCATCACTACCCAGGGAGACAGGGCATCCGAGAATTTGAAAGAGGAACCAGTAGCGAGGATGGCCCCACTAAGTCAATCAATACTTTGGCCGCAAGGAGGCAATGCCAAGGTTTGATGTACGTGAGGGCTCAGATCAATGGGAGGACAGTGCGGGCCTTAGTTGATTTCGGAGTGATGCATAATTTTGTGAGCCAAGGAGCGATGCACAGATTGGGTCTAGGAGTGCTTTCCAAGCCTTACAGGGTGAAGCCTGTCAACTCCGAGTAGATGGAGTCTTTGGGCCAAGGAGAGGTCACATTGGAGGTGGGCTGTTGAACTGGGCGTTGTAGCATGACGGTCTTACCGATCGACGACTATGACCTGATACTCAGGATGGACTTCTTCATCATGAGCAAGGCCGTGATCATGCCTCATCGGAGGGGCATCTTGATCCAAACAGGTAGGCGTCCATAGTTTGTTCCAGTGGATGGATGGCATAGGACAGTGAAGGGTTGGGGCAAGAGAGCGCCCCACCACCAGACTTGAGGTTGCGCGGCAACCTCATGCCAAGGCAACACGTGGGAGAGCCTAGGCACAGAGGCCTGCGGCAGGAGGCAGTAGGCGGGATGGCTCGACGAGAGGGCTGTTCAACCAAGGAGGCATCAGGGGGTGCGCATGGCAGGTGGCTGCGTTGGGACTCGGGAGACTTTGGCTAGGAGGGCCAAGGTGAGTGACGACGAGGTGCGTTAGGAGGATGCACTGTGTGGTGGCATGGAGCCTTGATGGTCGACGAGGGCATCGATATCTCAGCGGGGGGAGGATTGTTACGGCCCTGGCAGTGCGACACGTGGCGAGGTTGCGCACAGGCTGGGCTGTGCACATGGACAGTGCTAGTTTGCAATGCTGCTCGTGTCTGCATAACACCTTGGGTGGCACAGTGCAGGATGCTGCGTAAGTATATTGAGAGGAGACCTTGGCTTTGTTGCGCGTGGCTGGAGCACGCGTAGGACAGACCGACTTACGGGATGGCATGCTGCCTTTGAGGCATGCAGAGAGGCCCTAGGCTCGTGCCTGGGCATTTGATGCACATGAGCATGTGCGCGGGCCGGCGCTGGGCGCTAGGCGCGCTCGGCCAGACGCTGGGATGCGCAGGGGCATGCGCGGGCCAGCACCGGGTGCTGGGTGCTAGGTGCTCAAATGCGTGGGCGCATGCAAACGTTTGCGCACGCTAGGCGCGCGTGGGTCATGTGAGCGCGGCATAGGGCCGCTTAGCGCGCAGCTAGCCTGGCACTTGGCCAGCCTGTTATGTGGCTAAGTCAGGTAACCTGGCCAGCTTGGCACATGCCATCCTGACACATGACGAAGTCGATGGCCGGGCTAGTCTGGCTCGCATACACGGGGCGGACGCAGAGCCAGTTGGCCAGCTTGGCACATGCCATCCTGGCACATGACCAAGTCGATGGCCGGGCTAGTCTGGCTCGCATACACGGGGCGGATGCGGAGCCAGTTTGGCCAGCTTGTGATGAGGAGATTCTGCTGATTGAGCGGACACGTTGCCAGCCTGGCAGACGCATCTGCAACGCGGAGCGACTGTGGCCGTGTAGGTGGCACGACCGGCATGCATAGGGTGCACACACAAGCGCGCGTGCAAGGTGCGCGCTCAAGCGCGCGCAAAACCTGGTGCACGCGCATGGGCGGATGGACCAGACAGCTTGGTCGAGGGTTGTTTGGGGATTTTGGGCGATGGACTTTGGATAAGGCTTGTCCAAACACTATGAGGTGGTGGCTCAGGTCGGCTGGGTGATCCTATATAAGGCTCGGCGGACCTAGGCTATGGCATCTAATTCCAAGTGTGGAAATCATCCGAGTGAAGTTCGGGTGAAGCCAGCAAGCAACCAGAGGAGGGCGTGTGAGGTTGGCGAGTGGCTGGATCATCGAAGATCGAGGCACACAAAGGTCTGAGTCAGGCGGACTTAGACGAGGATGGGACGTGGCCGACACACACAGGCGGTGCGCACGGGTGCGAGACATCCAGGTCAGTTTTTGTTGAGTGAGATTGGGGCGGGCACTTTGTGTGATCTTTGTTAGGGACAGAGAGGAGTGTCTTTGTAGCCTTCGGGCAACCTCATTATTTCAAATTACTTAGTGAAGAGTTCTTTGGTTGGGAAGGCTGTGCTTCCTATATATCGTCGTGTTTGGGTTGGACTTATCTTTGGGATTTTTTATTTTATTGTTCAGGGGTCTAGGCTGGTTAAGGGAAGGGATCATCTAACGCCATTACCGGTAGATGCAAGGACCTAGTGGCTATAGAGAGCGCTTGCGCGTGCCGATTGAAAGCCCGGTAATACACGGCTCTAAAGGGTGTTAATGGAAAGCCAGTCCCATCTGCATAAAAAATAGTTCAAAGATATTTTAGGCATTTATAATGAGGTAATGAGAGAAATATCTTTTTAGAGTATATTATACCGCATAGAAAAGCAGTTTGAAATGTGACCATTCTTGGGTACTCATAGGCTGCTTCAATAAAGATAGTCCAAAAATACCTACAAATAATAAAAAATAGAACGAGATAATAATAATGCAATAATAAGCAAATAAAAAATTAAAACAGTATGAGAGAAGGTGAGAACCTTGACATTTTGCCTTCTAAAATTTCTTTCTTGAAGATGATGTTGAATAACTCTATCCAAACATAATGCTCAACATAAGGCATATATATATATATATATATATATATATATATATATATATATATATATATATATATAAGAGATCTAAAAAATTAAAATAGAATCTTGCCTGATCGAGGTGTGTTATACACTACTCTAAGGACTAGTTTTCGTCCTTTTGTATGGGTTATACGCCCTTTCATGCAGGTTATAGGCGATTTGTCTTCAATGTACAACAATTCGGTTCAATCCGAACCTCCTACCAAGTACAATCGCATGGAGGTACAACTCAATGTTACCTTCTGATGCTCAAAGAAAAAAAAAAAATGAAAATAACAAGAAAAATAAATTCAACTAAATCTCTCTTTTTCAAGCAGGCTTTTGATTGAGACGCAAAACCTTAAATTCTTTGAAGCAGCAGTATCTCAAAAAATAAGATAGATTTTTTAAGATTTAAATCCTCTATATGTTCCTTAATCCTTTAGCCTATATTTATATACAAAATATTTTTACCGTTTGACTTATCACACGAACGTTCGCCGAATGGGTGTTCAGCCCACATCCCACGCAAGGGTTTTTTTTTATTTAAAATGCTTTCGTGGGTCCTTTTTTTTTTAAAAAAAAAAACTTTTTTCTTTTTAAAAATGGTTAAAAAGTCTACCAGCATCGTGGGCTTCCTGGAAATGGGCACTTTGCGGGCGAGAATGGAGACGCGGGCGCCTTCCGCGGTGGCGCGGCGAGGGCGAGCCCAATGCCGCTCGAGCCGCCGGTGATGAAGACGTGCCACCGACGGGGCGGGGGCGGGCGAGGAAGGGGAGGGCGGAAAGGGAGACGAAGGGAATCGATAGCAGATCTAGGGCGGCTGCCAAGGTTTTAGGGTTCCGGCAAGGAGATGTAGCTTTCCAGCGTGGTCGAGCGGGTGAGACCGCCGGAGTGGACAGGTCCTCCATGTATCGGAGTTCGAATGGCCAGATGCGCTGGATAGAGGAAGGTGCACAGTTGGAAACATGGACTTTGAAGGTCGTGCACGCGGAGGAGGGGGAGGTGGCAGGCGATGGGTGGGGTTTGATGCATGTTGGTGTTGGGCAAGGAAGAGCAAGAAGAAGTCGGTGCGGATGCGAGCGCAGGAATCGGCAATTTCATGGGTCAGGCGGAGGGACCAAGAACTCAACTCCGTTTCAGAAGCTGGTTTTCATTAAATGTGGGAATCGGGATTTAATAACAGCATTTATTCAGCCTTTTGACGAAAAAGTAAGGGACGATTGAGGAGACGGTGAACACGTTTATGCCCTTAATTTCCCTGCGACAAGGCCTTCCCTTTCTTAAAAAAATTCTTTCAAAAACTGCAGTAAAGGTCAGTAATGGAAGTGGCAGATTTGATTTTTTTTTTATAAAAAGTTCTTGTTTTTATTATTAAATTCTTGTTTGATTTACGGTATCAATTAACTATTCTTTCATATATATATATATATTTGCCTTTAGTGTTTTTTTTTAAATTTTTAAAGCTGAGGTACTTAGATTGTGTTACGCTCTCCCAATGTTATGATACTCTAAATGGCATGTATGTGTATTATGTAGCAGAATCTCTTTTAGACTTTTTAATGATCTTATTGCTGTATTGTGTTAGAATATTAAATGTCTCTCTCTTTTTTTTTATGGAAGATGGAATAGCATACTGTTATTAAATGCCTGAGTGATGTCTGTCTGGTAGGTCTCATTATTTGAAATTTTTGTAGGACTTTAAAACTATAAAGTTTGATGGATAACAGCATTTTGGTGTTACTCTATCTAGAGTTGACATTTTTCTATTGTGACCTTATTTTTGTTACTGCTTTTTTTATATTTATTTTGTTCAAAAAGGATATGCAAAGGTTTACTATAAAAAAAATTTTATAAAAATATAAATATTATTATATTTGGTTCATAAAAATGTTTGTATGAAAAAATAGGTTTAAATTTTATTTTCTTATGTTGGATTGAAAAAACTTTGCATAGAAAATATTAATTTGATTATAACACCTCTAAAATAAGGATTATATGGGAATTAAATAGATCATTTAAGAAACTTTTTTTTGATTGTTTGGTTGATGAATATATATAAAAAATAATACATTGATTTGATAATCACATTATTGCCTGTTAGAATTATAAATAATATTAGCAATTAAAAATATAAATGATAATAATAATTAAAAAAATAAAAAATATTGCTTTTAAAATGAGAGTTGATGTGGCTGATCCAACGTCGTTAGAGTTAACGGTGAAGATGACTAACGGAACTCCCTCCTTGACCCTCCGAGGTCCCCTCGGCCTTGGCTCAGACCTGGCGTCCCCTTGGCCTCAGCCTCGGACCTGGCGTCCACTTGGCCTCAGCTTCGGACCTGGCGTACCCTCGGCTTTGGCTTCGGACCTGGCATCCCCTCGGTCTCGGCTTTGGACCTGGCATCCCTCGGCCTTGGCTCGGACCTAGCATCCCCTCGATCTCGGGCTCGGACCTGGCATCCCCTCGGCCTCGGATCTCATGTCCCGCTGCCTCGAGCCCCCTGACACACCCACGTGGCCCGCCAACCGCTTGTTGTGGCCATGTGCCCCGTCACTCGACTGTAACAGTGCATGGCCACGCCTCGTAACAGCGCACGTCTGACACGACCAGGTTTGCCTGCCATCCATAGCGCCGCGCTTGGTAGGTGGCAGGCGGGCAGGACACCTCTGACATGTTCAGTGTTGGTTGTGACCCGTCACTGTCAACCTTGCCTTTCGTTCGTTACCGGACAACGACACCTCGAAACCAGCGACCTTCTGGAAGCAGGAAAAGAGACCTTCGAACATGTATAAAAGCTCGCACTCATGATGAGGGAAGGATCCTAAACTCAAGTTCTCTAGCTCTTTCTCTGTTAGCTTACTCTTGTCTGTTCCCAAGTTACTGACTTGAGCATCGGAGGGTTCCCATCGGAGCATCTGGTCTCCGGGGACTTTTTGCAGGAGCGCACCATCACCACCACCACCGCAGCAGCATCAAGAAGATCGACTCGCCGCCCTCACCATGCAAGTCCAGTCGCTTGTGGTGGCGGTTCAAGTTTTGCAGCAATAGCCGGGGCCACCCACGTCAATCCAGGGGTGGTCCAGCCCAGTCAACATTCTTTTCGGAGGAGATCTCCCATTTGAGAAGTTCGTCTCCACTGCGTTTGCCCAAGCATCATCACTGGGAGACCTCCAAGAGGTCCCGGTCTCCCTCCCGCCATGCCAGTGCGTCCCCAAAGTGGCGGCGTGGAAGGGAGGCGGAGCGCACCTGTCTTTACCACCGTCACTCCTCCCCCTCTTTGGAATCTTCGAGGGAGGGGTCCTACGATGGCCGGATAGCTCGCCGCGCCGAGCGCCGGCTTGATGAGTACAACCAGTGACTGAAAGAGCTCAACCATCGGATCACCAACCTGCCGGAGGCAGACTATGACAGCCGACCATCGCTGTCTCATCGTATCATGGAGGAACCAATCTCAACTCAATTCCATCTCCCTCAGTTGGACCTGTACGATGGGACCACTGATCCCCTGGACCACTTGGAGAGTTACAAGGTCCTCATGCAGGTCCAGGGGGCAATCGACTCTCTTCTCTGCATCGTCTTTCTGCCACTTTGAGGAAGGCGGCCCAAGCCTGTTACTCTCGCTTGCCCCTGCGGAGTATCAACTCCTTCCACCAATTGGAGAGGGCTTTCTTGGCCCATTTTGATGCCTGCCGGAAGATACCTAGAGTGGCAGATAGTCTATTCTCCATCCAACAGAAGGGCGGCGAGTCCCTTCGGGACTACGTCGCTCGATTCAAGGAAGCTGCCCTCGAGGTTGTAACCTCAAGGATTCTGTGGCCACCCTAGCCTTGAAGCGAGGGCTCCACCCCTCCCGTTTTACGTACTCCCTCAACAAGAAGCCGCCCAGCTCCTACACCAAACTTTTGAGCTGGGCCCAAAAGTACATCCGCGCTGACGAGGTTGACTCCTCCCGGCACAAGGCTAACAGAGGTGCCACCAAGAAGCCGGCTCGTCTTGAGCCTGCGAAAGTTCATCCCCGCCAACCAGACAATCGACCTCGGGCTCTTGCACCGAGAGACGGACCATTCACCCCTTGCTCGCCCCAATATCTCACATCCTTCTTGAGATCGAGGGCAAGCCATACCTTCAGCGCCTTCCTCCGTTGAACCCGAAGACCCCTCGTAACAAGAACCTGTACTGCCACTTCCACCGGGACCACAGCCACGATACCGACAACTGTCGCTAGCTAAAGAAGGCAATAGAGGACCTCATCCAGCGTGGCCACCTAGGGAAGTTCATTCAAAGGAACAACCCTGGTATGCCTGGCCCATCAGCGCCTCCACCACTAATGATCGACAATGCTCCGACTGAAAAGACGATGGCAATGATATCCTGGGAGGTAGGCGGCCCGACCAAGAGGCCGACGGGGAGGAGGGGTTAGATTATGTAACTCCCTTTTCTAAAAGGGACCTAGAGGGGGTGGTTAACAAAAATGATGACAACGTTGTCGTGTCCATGACGATCGCTAAGCATCCTATAATAAGAATTCTAGTTGACAATGGAAGTTCGGTGGATGTTTTGAGTTATGATGCCTTTATTCGTATGAACTTGACTCCCGACTCACTTCGGCCTGTCACCACACCATTGATGGGATTCACTAGAGACTCCGTAAAAGTCAAGGGAGAAATCACTCTTTCCGTCACGACCGGGACACCCCCATGTCAGAGTACAATTTTTATGAGCTTTCTTGTGGTCTGGGTGCCCCTTGCCTACAACGCCATACTCGGAATGCCCGGACCTAACCTCCTGGACGCTGTTATCTCCACCAAAAGCCTCCTGGTGAGGTTCTCAACCAGCGAGGGAGTCGAGAAAATGCGGAGGGAGTAGAGCCCGCTGCCGCTTTGCTACCACATGGCCCCCAGTCCTTAGGGGTAGTACCTGCACCTGCATCAGAAGCGCTGGACCTTCGAGACTCAAAGAGGAGAGGGGAGCCGGCCGAGCACCTACTGACCTTCCCTCTAGGGGAGGACCTGACGAGGACGGTCCAGGTCGGGGCCCTACTCCCGGAAGAGGCTCGCGACCAGCTCCTCGCTTTCCTGCGAGCCAACACTGACATCTTTGCATGGTCGGCGTCTGACATGCCAGGCATCCCGAAGGAAGTGATTACCCACTAGCTCAACATCAAGCCAGAGTGCCGACCCGTCCGGCAGAAGAAAAGGAGCTTCACCCCTGACAGACAAAAGCCCATAGATGAGGAGATACGTAAGTTGGTGGCAGCCTGCCACATTCGCGAAGTGCACTACCTCGATTGGCTGGCGAATGTCGTGATGGTCCGCAAGACCAGTGGGAGTTGAAGGATGTGCGTGGACTTCACCGACCTCAATAAGGCGTGTCCCAAGGAGCTTCCCACTACCTCGGATCGACTAGTTGGTGGACGCCACGTTCGGCCACGAGACCCTCAGCTTCATGGACGCCTTCTCGGGATACAACCAGATTAAGATGGACCCGACTGATGAAGAGGCAGCCTCATTTGTAATCGAAAAGGGGATATATTGCTACAAGATGATGCCGTTTGGGTTGAAGAATGCAGGGGCCACCTACTAGAGGATAATGAATAAAGTCTTTGAGGACTAGATCGGGTGTAATATGGAGGTGTACGTGGACGATATGCTGACCAAGAGTGCCCATGCTGCCGACCATGTCGCCGACCTCGCGGAGACCTTCGGCAATCTTCGTTGGTATCAGATGAGGCTAAATCCCCGTAAGTGTGCCTTCGGGGTTACAGCAGGCAAGTTTCTAGGCTACATGGTAACGCAGCGAGGAATCGAGGCCAACCCTGATAAGATCCAAGCCATTCTGGATATGAGGCCCCCAGCTAACAAGAAGGAGGTGCAGCACTTGACCGGAAGGGTGGCAGCCTTGAGTCGCTTCTTGTCTAAGTCGGCGGAGAGGTGTTTGCCTTTCTTCAAGGCATTGCGCAAGGTCAATAGCTTCGAGTGGACGAAGGAATGCCATGAAGCCTTTGAGGAATTAAAGAAGTTTTTGTCCACTCTGCCATTGTTATCCAAGCCGAGGGGCGAGGAGGAGCTCTTTCTGTATCTTGCAACCTCCCCCAAGGCCATCAGCTCCGTGCTTGTTTGCATGGATGCCGACGGAGCACAGAAGCCAGTCTACTACACTAGCAAAGTACTTCACGATGCTGAGACAAGATATTTCAAGACCGAGAAGATCATCTTTGCCCTAATTGTCTTCGCTCAGCGCTTTCGACCCTACTTCCAAGCCCATCCAATCGTGGTGCTCACGGACCAACCCCTTCGGACTATCTTGTCCCGTCCTGATACCTTCGGTCGACTGGCAAAGTGGGCCATCAAGCTGGGAGAGTTCGACCTGTCCATCCATCGGAGGTCCGCAATGAAGTCCTAGGTGTTAACCAATTTTCTGGTTGAGTGCACCTGGGTCGAGGAGCATCCGAAGGAGTTGCACCCGAAGATGCGCGTGGAGTCCCCCACGGCTGAGGAAGCAAGGGAGGAAGACTGGATCCTCCACGTTGATGGTGCATCGAATTCCCAGGGGAGCAGAAGTCATCTGGGGGAAGAGCCCTGGCATACAAAGCCCTATGGCAAGGGTACTACTGGCTGACAATGAGGGAGGATGCAGCCAAGCTCATCAAAAGGTGCGATAGTTGCCAGCGCCATGCCAACATCCAGCGGCAGCTGATGTCCCAGCTGACCCCCCTGGTGGCACCTTGGCCATTTGCCCAATGGGGGATGGACATCTTGGGATCATTTCCTTCGACCTTCGGACAGCGCAAATTTTTGCTGGTAGCCGTCGACCACTTCACCAAGTGAATTGAGGCCGAGGCGCTCGCTAAGATCACCGAGGCCAAGGTGAGATCCTTTTTCTGGAAGTCCATAATATGTCGGTTTGGACTACCGCATACCCTTGTCATCGACAACCACTGGCAATTTGACAATGCACCATTCCGAAGATTCTGCACCAAGCTGGGTATTCACCAGCAGTTTACCTCGATTGAGCACCCTCAGACCAATGGTGCAGCTAAGGTGACCAACTACATCATTCTCCAAGGATTTAGAGCCCAACTAGATGACTGCAAATGACGATGGGTGGAGGAGCTCCCCAATGTGCTGTGGGCATACCACACAATGCCTCAAACCCCCACCGGAGAGACTTCCTTCAGCCTAGTCTTCGGGTCTAAGGCCCCATTCCCATGGAGATAGGTGCCCCGAGCCCCCGAGTAGAGTCATACAGCGAGGAGGACAACCCGAATCAGTTGCGGGCCAACCTTGACCTGGTGGAGGAGATACGGGATCAAGCGCAACTCCGGATGGTGGCCTACCGATAGCGAACGGTCAAGTATTACAATGCCCGTGTCCGCCCAAGGACATTCTTGCCGAGGGACTTGGTCCTCCGACGGGCCAAAGTTTCGAAATCGACGAAAGGAGGCAAGCTGTCACCAAATTGGGAAGGACCCTACCGAGTCACCGAGGCACTTCATCATGGAGTGTACAGAATTAAAGGACTAGATGGGAAGCCGCTCCCGCAGATATGGAACGCAGACAACCTTCGTCGGTATTATCAGTAGTGTACCCTTTCTTTATAATGAATTGCATACTTGCCTTCTTTCGGGCTCTCGCCCCACACTCTATATTAATAAACATGTGTTCAAGTAACCCAGCTTTTCAGCAAAAAGCCCGAGGCCAGCTCAGCATTGCAAGCCTGATGTACCATCGTCATTGCAAGCCCGATGTACCATCGGCACCGAAGACCAATGTACTATTGACACTGAAAACTGGTGTACCACTGCAAAAAGCCCGAGGCTAGCTCAGCACTGCAAGCTTGATGTACCATCGGCACTGAAGACCAATGTATCATTGGCACTGAAGACCAGTGTACTATCGACAAAAAGCCCGAGGCCAGCTTGGTACAGCAAGCCCGATGTACCATCGGCACCGAAGACCAATGTACCATTAGCACTGAAGACCGATGTACCATCGGTAAAAAGCCCAAGGCCAGCTCGGCACAGCAAGCCCGATGTACCATCGGCATCGAAGACTAATGTACCATTAGCATTGAAGATCGGTGTACCATCGACAAAAAGCCCGAGGCCATCTCGGCACTGCAAACCCGATGTACCATCAACATCGAAGACCAATGTACCATTGGCACTGAAGACCGATGTACCATCGGTAAAAAGCCCGAGACTAGCTCGGCACTGCAAGCCCGATATACCATCAGTACCAAAGACCGATGTACCATCGGCACCGAAGACCGATGTACCATCGGCACCGAAGACCAATGTACCATTGGCAATGAAGACCGGTGTACCATCGGTAAAAAGCCCGAGGCCAGCTTGACACTGCAAGCCCGATGTACCATCGATACCGAAGATCAATGTACCATTGGCACTGAAGACCGGTGTACCATCGGCAAAAAGCTCGAGGCCAGCTCGGCACTGCAATCTCGATGTACCATCGGCACCGAAGATCAATGTACCATTGTCACTGAAGATCAATGTACCATCGACAAAAAGCCCGAGGCTAGCTCGGCACTGCAAGCCCGATTACCATCAGTACCAAAGACCAATGTACCATTGACACTAAAGATCGATGTACCATCGGCAAGAAGCCCGGGTCTACCTCGGCAGTCTAAGACCGATGTTCCATCGGTACTCAGATGCCCGAGTCCATCTCGGCGTTCCGGGATCGATTTTCCATTAGTACTCAGATGCCTAAGTCCACCTCGGCATCCCAAGGCCGATGCTCCATAGGTGCTCAGATGCTCGAGTCCACCTCGGCGTCCCAAGGCCGACGCTCTATCGGTGCTTAGAGGACCGAGTCCACCTCGACGTTCTGAGACTGACGTTCCATCAGTGCTCAGAGGATTGAGTGCACATTGGCGTTCCGAGACCGATGTTCCATCGGTGCTCAGATGCCCGAGTCCACCTCAGCGTCCCAAGGTCGATGCTCCATCGGTGCTCAGATGCCCGAGTCCACCTCGATGTCCCAAGGCCGATGCTCCATCGGTGCTCAGATGCCCGAGTCCACCTCGGCGTCCCAAGGCCAACGCTCCATCGATGCTCAGAGGACCAAGTCCACCTCGGCGTTTCGAGACCGATGCTCCATCGGTGCTTAGAAGCCCGGGTCTACCTCGGTAGTCCAGGGCCGACACTCCATCGGTGCTAAAAAGCTCGAGTGCACCTCGGCGTTCCGAAGCCAACATCCCATCAAAACTTGATGGCCCAGGGCGGGCTCAACCCTGAGTTCGACTTTAGCTCTCTCGGGAGTCCGGCCCTACGTGGCAACTAAGTCGAGGTCACTTGTGTAAGGGGACGGACACTACCCCTTTGCTGACGCAGCCCCCAGGGGTCCCATGTCGGCGAGCCGGGGACTTAAAATATGATACATTGCAGATAGCTAAAAATAATTTCATTGATGCTCCTAAATGTTTACAAAATGCCGACTGAGTCGGACTTGGTACAAAAACAAAAGGGAAAAAATAGTGCAAAATCAAGGGTCGGCCGCAGGCTCATCATCAGAGGGGCCCCCCCTCGGACCCTTGGTCCAGCTCGATATCCATGGCACGGGGGAGGTCCAGGACCCGGGCCACCTTCTCTTTGGCGTCATGGAACCCTTGAAGATAGGCGTCTGCGTTGGCTTCGATCAGCTCATCAGCAAAGTGGTCCGATGCCCTAAACTCTTCCACTACTGTTGCGACTCTGGCCTCGGCGGTAGCCTCTACTCCTCGGGCTCGTGCCTTCTACTCTTCTACCAAGGAGGCTGCCCTCCTTTCGGCCTCTTCAGCATGCTCGGCCTTGGCCTCTGCCGATCGAACGACGGAGTCCAGCTCGGCAATGTGCATGTTTCTGGCCTTAATAAGGCTCTCGACCTCTCCGAGCTGATTCAGTGCTGCTCAGATTCGGTTGGCATCGGCCTCCGCTCGACTGGCGGCATCCTTTGCCTCGGCGGCGTGGTTGATTCTCGCCACCTCCAGGGCCCTTTCTGCCTCGGCTCGGGCCATGGCCTCCTCGGCATCCTACCGGGCCTGGCGGATGATAGCCTCGCCCTCGCCGATGACCTTCCTAGTAGCCGCTAGGGAGTTTGCCACCTGCATTCGAAGTGTCAGTCATGCAAACAGTCGTTTAAAGCCAAAGTCACAAGATTGCTTACCTGGACGAGGGCCGCGAAGGCCTCCTTGAAGAACCTGGATGCCCCCAGATTTCTGAGCTCCTCCTGGAACTCGGGAAGGATGACCTGGGATATGAGCCGCTCCGCTCAACACCCATCATTCATAAGGGAAAATCCACGGGGGGTCGGTTCGGCTCTGCTCCCCTCAGCGGCTTCAATGCGCTTGGGCTTGGCGTGCGGGGGGCTGCCCGCCGGCATTTCCTCTGGGGGCAGGCTCGCCACCACTGATGGCCCCATGCCTCGGCTCTGCTCTGCCTCTGTTGGAGTTGGTTCGGCGGACACCTGGGGCTCATCTGTCACCCCCTCGACCATCACCTCCTTCGATGGGGTGTCGGCTATCAAATCCACTTCCAATGTGGTTGGAGGCTCTCGGCACTCGGGTGGCGGGGAAACTCACACCGTTGGACGCTTAGGGGCTGTGGCCTGCTACCCCTCGCTTGGCCCTCCCTGGGTCCTCATCCTCTTGATGGCAACCTTCCTGAGCTTGGCAGTCGGGAGCTTCATCACTGCGCAATGCCAGTCGGAGTTAGTAAAAAAAAGAAGAAGAAAGAAAAAGGTGGGAGGAGGAAATTTGTCTAAGTATGGAATGGCTGCTACTCACCGCTCCGGGTGGAGACCCCCGCTAGTCGGAGATTATCCTCCGACAAAAGTTGATTACACCTGGGGATATCGGCTGTCAGGAGTTGCCGCAGCGCCTCTTTGTATTTTGAATTGTTGCTGTATCTGATTGTTTAGATATTTGTAAATATTAAACACTTATGATGATGAAATACGTGCAGGATATTGGATAAAATTGATTGTTTATCGATCATTTATCCTAAAATGGATAAAAATTGGATAAATAAATAGAGAAATACTAAAGAATATTTTGATGGAGTTTGTGATTTCATTAAATTTGGTATGGATAAAAGTAGTTTGAATGGAAAGATTTTATGCCCGTGTCGATGATGTGTTAACAATTCTTTTCTAGATCCACAAACTGTTGAAGAACATTTGATATGGAATGGTTTTGCAAGAGGTTATACTGAGTAGGTTTTCCATGGAGAATGTATGTTGCCAATATCAAGTAATCAACCTCCTCGTCTGATATTGGATCTGGTAATATGAAAGATAACCTTGTAGGAGATGATATGACAGATTTGATCACAGATGCTTTTCGATATGGTCTTCAAAATATTGAAGGTTCAATTAATATACATGGAACAGATGGAATATGTAATAGTTCTACATTTATGGAACAAACATTTGTTGAGGAGCAGATGCAATCATCAACTACTGAGTCAGCTCGGTATCAAAATTTAATTAAAGATGCAGATGAACAATTATTTCGGGTTGTTTGAAATTTTCTAAGATCTCTTTTCTTATTCATTTATTTCATATAAAATATATGAATGGATTGTCCGAAAAGAGTTTTACCATGCTTCTCAAATTACTAAAGGATGCATTTCCAGAAGGCACCAATTTACCATCCTCTTATTATGAAGCAAAGAAAGTTATCAACAAATTGGATCTTGGATATCAAAAGTTTCATAGTTGTCCGAAAGACTATATGTTATATCATGTTGGAAATGCTGATCGAGAGTCATGCAATGTATGTGGATCTTCACGATGGACAACTCATGAAGAGGATGAGGATGATGTAACGAACAAAACAAAAAAACCGGCGAAGGTATTGCGTTACTTTCCTCTTATTCCTCGATTGAGAAGGCTATATTCATCATCGAAAATAGCTTCATTAATGAGATGGCATGATGAAGGGCGTATGAAGGATGGAATGTTGAGACATCCTGCAGATAGTCTAGCATGGAAAGCATTTGATACTAGGCATTCTGATTTTGCTTCTGATATTCGTAATGTTCGGTTGGGTTTAGCTTCAGATGGCTTCAATCCTTTTTGAGCTCTAAATTCTACATATAGCACTTGGCCAGTTGTTCTAATACCATACAATTTACCACCATGGTTGTGCATGAAACAATCCTCATTGATCTTGTCAATGGTTATTCCAGGTGATAAGGGTCCAGGAAATGATATTGATATTTTTCTACAACCTTTAATAGAGAAATTGAAGCAATTATGGGAAGGTATCGATGCAATTGATGCTTCAAATGGTGAAACATTTAAACTACAAGCAGCTTTGCTATGGACTATTAATGATTTTTCAGCATATGCTAATTTATCTGGCTGGAGTACAAAGGGAAGGGTTGCATGTCCTTGTTGTGCAGATTCGACACATTCAATTTGGTTAAAACATGAAGGAAAATTTTGTTATATGAGACATCGTCGATGGTTAGAACCAAATCATCAGTTTCATTTTTAGAAAGATTTATTTGATGGTACCATAGAATTGGGATGTGCACCTGTTCCATCTTCTGGAACTAATGTTCGTATACAAATGGATTCCATCAGTTACACGTATGGTAAATTCTCAAAGTCTTCTAAAACAAGAGGAAGGAATGATCAAGAAGGATTGTCAAAGAAGTGACTATTAGTAATATGGATGCACAGGTATTTGAAGATCCAGATAACTTTTTGGAAAGAGAAAATAAGGAAGATGTACATATAGCTTCTACAAATCAGCCTAGCAAACATATATGGAAGAAAAGAAGTATCTTCTTTGACTTACCTTATTGGGAACATAATCTTATTCAGCATAATCTTGATGTCATGCATATAGAGAAGAATGTTTGTGATAATCTACTTGGAACATTGTTGAATTTTGATGGAAAGACCAAAGATAACATGAAGGCACGACTGGATTTAAAAGAATTGGGTATCCGACCAGAGCTTCATCCCATTATGCTTTCTAATGATAGAAAGTATTTGCCTCATGCATCTTATGCAATGTCTCCTCAAGAAAAAAATTATATTCTTACAGTATTAAAAATATTAAAGTACCTAATGGATATGCATCAAACATTTCAAGGTGTGTGCACCTTAAGGATATGAAAATTTCTAATCTCAAAAGTTATGATGGTCACATATTGATGCAAGATATCTTGCCATTAGTTTCAAGATTATTAGTGCCTAAATAAGTTCTTGCAGTAATAATTTGGTTATCATCATTCTTTAAGGCATTATGTTCAAAAGTTATTGATCCTGGAGAGCTTGATCAGTTGGAGTCTGATGTTACTATTACACTTTGTCAGATGAAAAAGATTTTTTCTCCTGGATTTTTTACTATTATGGTACATCTACTCATTCACTTAGCTTCGGAAGTCAAGCTGGGTGGATCGGTACATTATAGATGGATGTATCCTATTGAGAGGTACACTATAGAGTATGATGTATTGTATTGATCGGTACACTAAAATTTTAAAAGTAGCATCATAATTATGCTATGCTTATAAAATTATTTATATTGTAGGTATCTTGTGCGATTGAAAGTTTATGCCTATCCAGAGGGTTCGATTGCATAAGGATATATTGCTGAAGAGTGTTTGACATTTTGTTCAAGATATCTTCAAGGTGTAGAGACAGTGTTTAATAGACCTCAATGGTATAGTGATTTCATAGATAATGCAGAATTGTATAAGTTTTCAACTGCCAGTAGAGTAATGAAAAAAACTGAAACTATTGTATTGGATCATAAATCAATGGCATAAGTACATCGTTATGTGTTACTCCATAGTAAGATAATATCTGACTATCGTAGGTTAGTATGATTTATTGCATTTCAAGTTTAAATATCATATTTTTTATTCTAAATGAACAAAGTAAATATTGTGCAGCGAATTTTTAATGTCTCAGCGACAAGCTAATCATAGCACTTGACCTAATCCAAGGATTGAGCAGCGATGGTTAGTCGAGTTATTTCCTACATGGCTTTCAAAATAGGTTTGACATATACTTAGAGAATATATGGATAGATTTAACATCAAATAACTTGTTAACATTCCTTATTATGTTCTAGGTACCAACAATGATGGAGAGAAAATTTTCAGCTGAATTAATAGCCCTAGCTCGAGGATCTAACAAAGTCGTCAATAGATATAATGGTTTTTATAATCAATGGTTTTAAATTCCATACTAAAGATGAGAAATTTAGAAGAACACAAAATAGCGGTGTTATGGTGGAAGCAGATGAAAAAACTTATTACGGTGCACTAAAAGATATTTATGAGTTAGAATACTATGGAATCTTTAAAGTCATTATTTAGATGTGATTGGGTAGATATAAACTCATCAAGGGGTTTGAAAAAGGATGCAAATGGATTTACACTTGTAAATTTTACAAGGTTGATACATACTGGTGCCTTATTGAAAGATGATCCATTCATTTTTTTCTTCTCAAGCTCGTCAAGTATTTTTTGTACAAGATGCAAAAGATAAAGATTGGGCTAGTGTTATTAAAATAAAACCTAGGGACTTATATGATATGGGAAAGCAACTGAAAGATGATGACACTTCCATGCCATTTAGTTTTGTACCGGTTGATGATGTACATGCCACGGTATCCTTGTTTAGAACAGAATTTGAAGGAAATGATAATGCTTGATTCTTATTGGTATTAAATTTTGCAATGTATTGGATTTTGTAGTAATTATTTAGTTAAATTAATATTTATTTTCATTAACTCTTACTTTGATGTAAATGATAGGTGATATTATGCCACGCTCACAGACACAGGCTGACACCTCTACTTCAGCACAGGAGGTTCATGCTGGTCCTTCTTCGGTACTGAACGTTGCGTCCAGTTCTTCGGTACTGAACGTTGCGTCCAGTTCTTCGGTACAACAGTCTATTGCAGGTCCATCATCCTTGGGGGATCATGATCCTACTGTCGATGTAGGAGACGATGAGCTACACATTCACGGTAATTTATTTTTTATTTAGTTTGATAAAATTTCTTTACACTTTTACTATAGTATACTTATATCTATTTTTATGCAGACAAATCTGGAAGGGTTACACACAGACGCGGACCCATGGAAGTACGAGATGTATGGCAGATGCGCGAGGGTGAGAAGATAGTGATTGAGTACAATCAGCTAGGGCAGCCAATTAAAAATGCTGCTATCTTATTGAGTTCCTTTTTAGGAACAGTTGCACGGAGGCATTAGCTATGTCCACTGAGTTATGAAAAATGGAATGACATGCTTTCGACTTATAAAGCTGAGATTCTACGAGTTGTGCAGGTAAAAATTTGAATCTAAACATTTGTTATTTTGTATACTTGTTATATTATAGTTGAGTTATAGAATCTTAATGATCCTCCTCAGACTGCAAACACATCATATATGCAACTTTGGCGCAATGGATTTGCTAACCTCTTTCATCGTAATCATTTTGTTATGTACATTAAATATTCAAGAGTCCTAAATTTACTATATATATATGCCATTACTTTTGCAGGATTTGAACTCTTCCTATTTCTTTCTGGTCAGTTAGTTGTCTATTGTATAACTTGTAGTGCTATGAAGTGGTGGCTGGAGAGGCCATCTTTTCATGGTCATCAGAGTTCGGGGTTGATATCATCAATAAAAGCAAGGTTTAATGGACTATTAGATGGAGATTTGGAGTGCTTGAAATAAGGAACTGATGGTATTGCACTAAAAATGCATAGAAGAAGTGGGCATTGGCGAGGATAGCAACGAGTAATAACGAACCATTTTTAGGGATCAATTATGACAACAGGATGTGATACAAGAAAATCTCTTGACTAAGTTATGCTATATACTGAGGTTGAGTTGTCACATACTAGCTCAGATATTTGTCGTGCTCATAGAAGATGGACATGTGGTTCATTCCATAAGAATGGAAGTAAGGCATTTTAGATTTCTATAGGATGCTGGTTGTGTTTCACTAGCTCAGTAGAGGTCAAAACTATCCTAGTCCAGAGTCCAGACTAATTGGTTATTTGCCTTTACGATATTGGTCCATCTAATCATTGCCTAGGAGACCACCATGTTAACATGATTTCTTTCTACACATCTTGAACCAGATCAAAAGTCATTTTATTAAAAAAATAAAAAAAAATTTGCTGTTGAGATATCATTATCCAACATCTGGACATTTATTCTGCAAGATATCTATAGCTGTTAAATAAGTTAAAGAAAGATTCTTTTCCATTTTCTGTGGAAAGGCCTATTTCTGATCAGTCTTTTTTAGATTTAAAGTACAGTTAAAAAATTGCCTTGCTTTACCAATTGCATAAAACGTGAACAAGCAACGAGTTTATATAAGCTCAAAGGCCTGGACGAGGATGTATGACAAGTTGTGATTAACATATATGGGAATTGCTTTTTGAATCATCATCTTATAATTGTATTTATTATAATGCTATTTATATCAATAGTCCTAAAACTGAATTCCGCTTACCAACTACTGTAATATGGACCACTGCAATCTAAGAAGCCTATCTGGTCATGTCAAGACTCAAACATTGTATTTTTGATACTGTTGTATTCTATTTATATTTTGTAATTACAAATTTTAAACCATTTTTTCCTATTCTTTTTATCAAATTTAGTTGGATTTCTTCTAACACAACTGTCATGTAAACATGTTATTTGTCAAATGATATGTATTGATTTCTATGAATCACTAGTAGAAAAAAATACTTTTAGCGACCGCCACATGTTGGCCGCCAGAAACTCGTCGCTAAAGACTTTTAGCGACCGCCATTGGCAGTCGCTATAGTATTAGCGACCGCTAGATGAGGGGCAAAATTTGACTATTAGCGATTGCCTGAAGGGCCTTTAGCGACCGCCTAGGCGGTCGCTAATACTATATTTTTTTATTTTTTATTTTTTATTTTCTATTTTCTATTCTGATGCATCATTAGCGACGTCCTTTTGAGCCATTTGCGATCGCCTAGGCGATCGCTAATACTGGATTTTGTTATTTTTCTAATTCATTTTATTTTTGGTTATTGGATTTTTTTTGTTTAGGTACCTATACCTGTTTTACAAAATTATATAAACTAAATATTAAAATTAAATTATACACACACAATAAAAGTATAATCTAATAAAAAAACCATTTATCTATATTAATAAATCTGCAATGCCTTTGATTTCCAATCCAAAATAAAAATAAAAAGATCTAATACAATTTCCTAGAAAAAAACATAAAGAAGACTGTAGTCCCAATGCAGCACCAGTCAATCAATCTGAAACAAAAAATTAAATTTATTAGTCAATAAAACATAAATATAATTATGTAAAATAAATATTAAAAGTGATACAATTCAAAATTTTGAAAATAAAATCATTTTGTACTATTCTATATGCCTTGAGTGTCTGATTCATGCTCCATTTGTTCCTACATGTCACTAATGGCGTAGAGATCGTGCTCCTCAAGTTTGACGAGCATCGGACCTCGTATGCTCCGTTTGGGCTGTTAGAGGCCAAGTTCGGTTTTCTAAGTTTTAAGTTTCAACTTAAATGTACATTGTTCTATTCCGGGCCCCTCGAGTGTTCGATTCACACCGTTTGTTCCTACAAGTCACTAATGGCGTAGGATCGTGCTCCTCAAGTTTGACGAGCATTGGACCTCGTATGCTACGTTTGGGACGTTAGAGGCAAAGTCCGGTTTTCTAAGTTTTAAGTTTCAACTTAAACATACATTGTCCTATTCCGGGCCCCTCGAGTGTCCGATTCACGCGCCGTTTGTTCCTACAGGTCACTAAGTATCTCTATTTTAATGTGCATAAAGAATAACAAGAAATTTATAGATACAGCTAAAAATGGAGTACGATACATTCTTCCACATATACTTAGATTATTTAAAAATTAATAAACTTAAAACATATTCATAAACTCATACCCGATTCTGTTCATTTGAGCCTATTGGATCAGGCATGCCCTCACCAACTGACTCATGTCTCGCCTGGTGACCACTGCCAGCGTCTGGGGCCTACAATATTAGAGTATATGATTAACAATAGAAATAAATAATATATATTTTAAAAGTAATTAAATTAAATTTAAATACATATGTCTTCAATTATGAACCTGAGTATGAATCGGTGGATCTAAATCATCAGCTATAGGGACACCACTCTGAGCTAGTCGATGCTGTAGCTCCGCCTTAAATGCCTGCACCTACTCTGTACCTGAGCCTGCACCTCGGCCTGCATCGCAACCTGCATCCTTACCCGAAGATCCTCGACACGCGCATCCATCTGCTGGTGAAGAGACTGGATCAGCTCAGCCACCTCCTCATCAGTTCGTAGGCATGAGCCCTGGGATGAACTACATCCGGATGACTCGCTCGCATGATAGTCGAACGGGTATGCCCGTGCCGTATGTAAGTGTGTATCCATGCCCATCCTGGCCTATGATGGTGTGGAATATCTCATCCCGCCTAGCAACTACCTGTTGCTCCTCCTCTGGCAGCTCGGCCAATCGAGCCTCAAACTGGGCCTATGTGCAAGAAAGCAACCAAATTAGAATAGTAAATCAATAAATCTCATAATAGGTTAAAAAAGTATTGTGTAAAGGTAAATACTTACTACAAGAGCTGCAACCTCAGGATGGTCGAGCCTGCGACTCGCCATCCATACAGACATCCGGTCGTGGGTGCACCCCCTCACGTAACTGTCGAAGGATAAATCATGTCATCTACATATATGAATACAAACTACGTCAACAATCAAAACACGTATGGTCTAACGTGACAGTTTACCTCGTGCCGGATCTGCGTAACGTGTCGAGTCCCAAGCTTGTGAGTAGGGCCCTGCATCGAGCGATTTTGAGAATTTCGCTCTGCCTCTTCCTGCATTCATTTTGGGTCGTGTTTATAAGTTTACACCGAATGTTTCATATGAATTTAACAAAAAATAGGTTGAACTACTCACCCTTGCCTTCTCACTCGACCAGTACCGGACCAACTCAGGCCACTGTGCGGGGAGAATGCCCCTTGGGACTCGCTGAAGAAGGTCTGGGTCGTCCACATTCTTCTCCCAATGCTCTTTCTTTACCTTGTTCTGTGGTCTTTCCATAACTTTCGACACTTTGCCAAGCAAACTGGACGAAAATCATCAGGACATGACCTCAAATTGTCCTGCGTAGGACAAGAAATTTTAGTAGTCAAGGTGTACTAAATTGACACATCGTATAAGAACCTTGAAGCTAAGATAGAACTCAGCGGCTTACCTTAACCTCCCCCCAGAGTCGATCTATCGTATCCTGAGGAAAAGCAGTCCAATCAAGCATAGTCAGGGGAAATCTATGTGGGTCTCGAACCATATGCCCCAACTGGCTGATAAACGGGCGAGCCCCTTCTCCAACTGGGTGAAATGTGTCGTCAAATTGCACATCATAACGGGTACCAGCATTCCATGAAGGAATCCCTCTAGCTGGGCCCCTACCCCTACTGGAAGATGAACTCGTCGTAGTAGAAGCTATAAACAATAAACTTATTAGTTAAATAAAACTAAAATTATTTTATATAATTGTTAAACATAAAAATGAAATTATACCAGTATGTGTGGAGGTCGATGCACCAACTGTAGATGGAGAAGGCCCTACTGGCATGGACTGGGGAGATCTAAATCGTGCCGGTGCAGGTGTCGATGCAGGTGTCTGTGGATCATGGTCCGTAGGCATCCGTCGACTAGGGTCCCTCGTCGGCGTACGAGCCTGGCTCTGATGTAAAAACTCATCCATCGTGTGTGGACGCTCTCTCCTCTTACGTTGGACATATCTTTTAATGTTCATAAGATAAATAAATTGCACGTAATAACTAAAACCATTCGTAAACAAAAAGTCAAACATATTCTTAAGCAAAATTGAGAAGGAAAAAAGGAGATAATAGTTCACTGGTCATGCAAGTCGATAGTATCTCCTTCAACGGTCTCTCTAACCAGTTGACATCCTCATCACGTTGAAATATTACATTTTGGTCAAGAACTTGCTGAGCAAATGCATCAATATCTGGCTCATTATCTTCAATTTGATACACCCCCCTCCTTGACATTTTAACTGCAACTTGCCAGTTAGGATCCATGGGATCTATAACATAGTAAACTTGCTCAGCTTGCCTGGCCAATATGTAGGGTTCATTACTTACTCGCTCATCTCGATATAACAAATTGTTGAAATTTACCAACGTAAATTGATACTTGTCAACTTTAGTCCCACGGATTGGATCGACCCAGTCACACTTGAATAACAAAAATTTTAATCCGTGACTGTATATAACTTCAATGATATCTTTCAACTGGCCATAATAATAACCTGCATCGACAGAAGGACACCCTAGACCACTATTTTGTGTTGCTCGTTTCTCATCTACTTCTTTGACGCGAAATCGAAACCCATTGACATCACAAGTTGTGTAACGTCGTGCCGTTATAAACGGACCATCAGCCAGTTGGTTCATTTCATCAGTCAAAGTACCTTCACTCGCTCGTCGTAAATTGTACACCTACAGAATTAACGTAATCATTGAATAAAGCTATGTAAAACTAATATGATAAGAACAAATTGAAGCACATACAACCATATGTACACATACAACCATATCTATACATCATAATTCTTGAACCAATCGTGAAATGATTGAAAATGGGACTGCCGAATTTGATTATCTGTCGCACGAGGCATGTCCCGTTTGAGCTCATCAATGTGTGTCCTGTAATGCAGAACAACATGTGTTAATGACAAGCTTGATTGAGTTAGACATAACACGAACAAGTTAAATATATGAATGAGCATTCACTTACTGAATCAACGCCACAACTGATGGAGTGTTAAACAACACGTATCGATGAGCTTGAATCCAGTCGATGTTATCTAGATCAAATGGTGTTCCCTCCCCAATAGGACCATCATTAATCCGCAAGGGCCTATCAAGTTTGGTTTCAACATCATTAAGATATGCAGCACAGAAATTAGTACACTCTTCCATCAAATAACCCTTGGCTATTGATGCCTCTGGACGAGCTCTGTTACGCACATACCTTTTTAACGTATTCAGGTACCTCTCAATAGGATACATCCACCGAAATTGGACAGGGCCACCAAGCAAGGCTTCACCTGTTAAATGTATGGTCAAGTGGACCATTACATCGAAGAATGAAGGTGGAAAGAGTTTCTCCAGATGACACAGTGTTAGCGCAATCCTATCCTGGAGACTTTTCAAATCATTTGTGCGATGGACTCTTGAACACAGTTGTCTGAAGAAGTTACTCACCTCAATCAAGGGCTCAACAACATTCTTAGGTAAACAATTTCGGATTGCAATAGGAATTAATTGTTGAATGAGAATGTGATTGTCATGACTCTTCAAACCTTGTAAAGTCCTTTCTTTCATATTCACACGCTTAGAAATATTAGAACAATAGCCGTCAGGCACCTTGACCCCTTTCAAAATGGAAAGAAATGCCTCCTTCTCATCTTTACTCATCGTGTACTGTGCAGGAGGCATGTATGCCTTGTTAGACTATGTCAACTGTAAGTGTAGTGGTTTCCGCAAGCCCATTTCCTGCAAATCACGACGTGTATTGGCACTGTCTTTGGACTTTCCCTTAACACCGAGAAGGGTCCATAATATATTATCACACATTTTTCTCAATGTGCATAACATCAAGTTGTGCCTCAGTAAATTGTCTTTCCAGTATGGTAACTCGTAAAAAATACTTTTCTTCTTCCAGTTATGACTGCGCCTTCTGTTCGCACCAGGAATAGCAGGCAATGGAGGGGCTAACAGATCTTGGAAATCATATACTGTGCGTATTTGCTCTTGTTCAAGTTGTGATAACAAATCAACCCCAGTCATTATTTGTGGTGTTGGACCATATTCTCGAGTGCCATCGAATGACACTTTATCCCTTCTGAACCTATGCAATGGAGATAAAAAATGTCTGTGACCTGTGTAAGCCCACTTTTTGCCATGTTTTAGCCAGGTTGACTTTTTACTCTGATTGCAACAAGGACAGGCAAATTCCCCTTCGTGCTCCAACCTGACAAATTCGCATATGCCGGGAAGTCATTGATTGTCCATAATAATGCAGCGAAGTTTGAACATTTCATTTCCTTCAGAATTAAAAGTCATCACACCTTCGGCCCATAATTCATTCAACTCGTCAATTAAAGGCTGCATATACACGTCAATTTTATCCCCCGGGCCCCTTGGTCCATCAATAAGAGTGGATAGGATCAGAAAAGGTTGCTTCATACATAACCAAGGAGGAAGATTGTACGGAACCAACACCACTGGCCATGTACTATGAGTTGCCCCGGTCATGGACCTGAAGGGGCTAAAACCATCTGCAACCAACCCAAGCCGCACACTACGACTATCCAAGGCAAAGTCGGGGTATTTCTTGTCGAAATCCTTCCATGCCGGGAGTCCACTGGGTGGGTTAACTTTTCATCCTCCCTACCATGCTCTGCATGCCATCGCATCAATTTAGAAATTTTAGATGACATAAAAAGCCTCTTTAGCCTTGGCTTGAGTGGAAAATATCGCACTTGCTTTACAGCGACAAGCTTCCCACGATTCGAAACACTTCGCGAATTACTCTGATGATTCTGACCGACCCCATCGTCCTTCCACCTTGAAGTTTTACAACAATACACGTATCGAGGTCGGCATTCTCATTTCTAAACAACATACAATTGTTTGGGCATGCATCGAAGTCTCATATGTGAAGCCTAAGTTTTCAGTTAACTTGCGAGCATGGTAGTAGGACTCAACTAGCTTTGCATCGAATGGGAGCACTTTGTGCAATAGCTGGAGCAGCATGTCGAAGGACGTGTCCGTCCACTGATTCAAAGCCTTCAAGTGTAACAGCTCGATAATAAAAGATAATTTACTGAAATTCGTACATCCAGGATACAATTCGGTCTGCGCATCATCAGAATTTTAAAATACCTTAATGCTTCTTCATCTGCACCCGAGCGAGGATTACTCCCACCCACCCTATCAGTCTCACAGCAACTATCTTCGGGTGCTAACCCGCATGCAATATCATTTAGCATCACGATCATCGGATCAACTGTCGTAACATCGACCTCCATCTCAACTCTTTCCTCTCTGCAATAAGGAACATAATCTTCCCCATGTCTAATCAATTCTTGTAATTCTTCAAAAACCCATTTAGAATCAAATGCTCTCGTACAATATCTCGTGTGTAGTAATAACGGTTCGCACATTTTCTACAGGGACAACTGATGTGCTCACTATCAAACCCATTGGTGAAGGCAATGAACTGCTTAATCCCCTCTATATATTCCCTAGACGTCCTATTTGGAAAATCAATCCAACTCTTATCCATGTCGCTAAGTATTTCTGTGAAAGTATAAATAAGTAAATATAATTAGCCTAAGAGATGGGGCAAACGTAACAATTTACCTAGCCGTAAACTTGCTAGGCAATGCACGGACAAATAACTTGCTAGGCAATGCACGAAAAAATAAATTAAAAAAAATGAAGATTACTTTAAAAGAAAAAAGAGTAAAAACTTTACCGGTTAGAGTCTGCCTCACTAGCTTCACTTGACCTCCTGTGTTCTGAAAAAAGATTGATTAAATTCAAAATTAAGAATAATTTGATTCATAATTTGTTAGAATATTCAAAGATAATTCAAAAAGAAGCAGCAGAATTTAGTGCCGAATTTTACCAAGATCATCAATTCGCATACAAAGATAACTCAAATTCATCATCAACCTCAAATCGTCATCAATAATACTATGATGTTGTGTAAGGGAAAAATTAGTCCCTTTAAATTTGTTCATGCCATGAGATATATAGGTGGCAGCCACGAAATCAATTTTATGATTGTAAGCATGTATGTAATAAATAAATAAATAATACTCCAAATTCATTAGACCTTTATATACCACTACCTTCCGTATCTTGACGAGCAATAACAAACACACAGCTACAACATAATACGGACTACGCCTTTTACCTCCAAAAAAGAGAAAGAAGATGGCGGCTTTTTCTTTTTCGATGGCAAAAGGTCAGCTTTTTTTTCAAAGACCAAACGTAGAAGCAGAGGAAAAAAAAGGAAATAGAAGAAAAATAAATTAAAACCCTAAGCAATCAAGAAACTACAAGCGCAATCAGACCAGTAGTATAACATCAACCGGATTTTAACATAATAACTTGAATCTCGCAAGTTTTTGCATCGAGACCCGAAGTTTTTAGAGAATCCAGTACCAACAAGATTGAAAAACTAAAACCTAAGAGCGAAGCGAAAGCCAGAATTTTGGATAAAGAAGAACAATTTTTGACCAATTAGAACACGAAATCTCAATAAGATTTTTGGATCGAACACAGGCATGACACGCGAAAGCTTCGTCAGAACGCAAGGTACCTCAAAACAAAGTGGAACCAAGCATAAATACACAGATACACAGATCGCGCGGCGGGACAAGGGAGACAGAGAAGAAGAGGGTCGCACCTCGAATCGGTGATTCAAAGAACAAGGAATCCAAGAGCCCAAGCACGAGATCCCGAGCAAGACGATGGAGGCTGGACGGAAGCAAGATCCAAAGCCAGGGAGAGAGGGCGATAAAACACCTCCGTGAATAAAAATAGTGGAAGGATTGCAGGCAGGGCAAGTGGCCGGAGCGAAATAGGGAAAAGGGGAAAGTGCCTGATTTATAATGGGCATTTGCGACCGCCACGATGACTGCCTTAAGCGGTCGCTAAAGGTGCCTTCCACGACCCCCTCCCGCGGTCGCACGATTTCTTCTGCGCTAATGGTTCAGCCTCTAGTAGTGAATCTAGAAGCAGGTTGCCAATAGCCTTGATGCATGCAGCTATGGTTCTATGATATTTCTTTTGCAGGCCAAGTTTCTACTACCATCCATCCTCTCATGATTTTGTAATGAAGTCTCTCAACCGAAAATGGAAAGAATATAAGGCACAGTTGAAAATGAAGCACAAGTTGCCGAATATGACCGAGGAGCAGGTAGTTGGTACTTGTCCTCCTGATGTACCCCCTCATCAATGGATGGAGTTGGTTCATTACTGGTTCTGAGAGAGGGAACAGGTATCTTATAATTTAATCTTTTAAGATACTATTAAAATATTTGATTTTTATTGTACATTATATATACATGTATGCTTTACTTTCGAATATAACAAGTATATTTACTTAATTTTGTAGACATATTCTAATATTGGTAAAGCTGCACGAGCAGCCCTGTCTGCTCCTCATACATCGAAATCCAAGAGTTATGCACAAGTCAGACAAGAGTTCGTATGTTCCTTAATTGTATAAATTTATATTTTTTATATCAAAGCATTTACTTATTATAATGATATATTGTGATACATGTCTACCGTGATACATGTGGAATAAATTAATTTCCTCCAAATAAGTCTAACACCAAAAATATGTTAGATTACATAAATCATGTGGTATTTTGCCATGGAAATAATTTCCTCCAAGATTAAGGTACTCCAGAGCGGTAGCGAGTCCTATACTCTCTGGTATCGTACCTGATAACTGGTTGTTGTGGACATCCAATACAACTAACCATTGATAATCTGATGGATTGCTCGGCAATGTTCCAGTGAACTTGTTTCCATTTAGATAAACATATTCAACCGAAGCATGACCACAACTTGCACAAAATATCATCCAGTCGCACAATCCCTTCCCATTCTTACAGATGCTATACTATGCTGAAACCTTCCCAAATGCTGATGTTTGCATTTGGTAAAAATTAAACTGATTTGACACCTGGAGTACATAGCTAACGTTAGTAAGTTTTTCATGATCTGTCAAAATAGCAGAATGTGAGCCACTTGGATTCATTTAGCTTGGGTTTCCCTTGCCCAAGATTTAAGCCAACACCTATCGGATGATGGCCACCATTCTTGGTCTCAAAAAGAGATAGGACACTGTACTGGCAATGTAACGGTCTCAGCTATGAATCAGATGGGGACAAAATTAGATGAGTGATATGACGATGGCTATATCTATAACCTTTTTCTGGTATCTCTTTAGAAAGAAAACATAACTGACTTGATCTAGGATTCTAGTGGGCTACTGATGATGATAAGAGAACAAGCTGAGATCTTTTTCTTGTAGATAAAAATGAAGGATCCATTAATTCAGTTGTATCAGAATTCTTCCATTTGATATCCATCCTACCTGTTTGGTTTATATTGTCATCATTGTGGTCTTTTTGAATCATGCTTGACCATCTTCATTTCCTTCAATTAGAGAAAGAATGCTTCAAAATTCCATATTTCTCGTACCATGCCAAACATAGGAGATTAAAATACATAACTGCACTACTCCATTTCCACCTTTTAGGAATCAGTAAACCTCACTAATCTGATTTTCTTTATAACTGAGAGACAACAATATTTCACAAAAGTATTTCTCTGACATGCTTTTTTTCAGGATAAGACATCCAATAAATAGTTATCTTTTACAACAACAAAATTTGAATATCATTCACTAGTCCCTATGTCCATACTGCATCTTTTTATAGGACATCTTCAAGATATATGGAAAAAGAAGTCCACATTTTGCATAATATAAATCATTCAGATGAATTCTTTGCCACGAATCAGTTTCCAAGAGGGCTAAGAATAGCATCAAAACACAAACCTGAACATTTTGGAATATCCCAAACAGCAACCGATGATGCCGTACAGTGAACAAAGATCCTGATTGTTCTCATGATTGACATTCATGGCTAGCATCCAGGCTCCTATTGTAACATCCAGGATCACACATTTGATTCAATATTAACATCATTCACTATATTACCAAAACATCAGATTATCCTATCTGGTAAAAGCTATGTAATCTCGCATGTAACAATATGCTGTCGGTAGAAACATCAATTATCCTATCATAGTTTCCATAACACTATGAGCGAGGGGAGAAACAACAAACGATGATATGGATTGAGTATTCCTTCTATAAGGACGTAGACAACTTGCTTTAGACTAGAACTGAATGTTGTCCACAACTCTCTCCTGATTGAGTTTTAGTACTTCCAGGGAGGGCTCTACTTGCTCTGAACTAGCAGTTACTTGTCAAAGCAGGTTTTGTACTGCATCCACCCACATCTGTTTACTAGTCCAGTTCTCACATTCAAACTCAATTAGTCCTTGAGCTGTTTTCAGGCCAAAATAGCATCTCTCTTCAGCACAATCCCTTTCACGCCCTGGCCATGCTGGAACCTCATCATACACACTATAAACAACACCTGATCATCAAAGATTATTGTCAGAACATTCTGAAGCCTCCAATCTGCAAGCTAAATAAACTAACTCAATGCTAAGCATACAAGGCGAATTCTAGAGCTTACTCTTTTTCTTCTTCGAAAGTGCACCTCCTATGTGTTTGCTTTTAAGCTTTATTATGACTTGAAATTAATTTGAATTGCATCAGCCCCAAAGGTATATGAAAGCATATTGCGATATCTATAATTTTTCTTGTAGATGGATGAGCATGGGCGAGAACCCCGTAAGGTGGAGTTTTACTGGATGACTCATATTCACGATGATGGCACTTTTGTCAGAGATTAGTCGAGAGACTTTTATGTAATTATTTATTACAATTTATTTCATGCAACGATTTTAATTTGATTTTGTTATTCAGTAAGATCTAACTAATTTTTTTAAATTAATACAGGAAAGAGCTACAGCTCTTATTGCTGAACGTGTCGATGACTCTACAGCATCTACGCAGAGTAGTCGCATTGAGGCCGAGGTGTTTACGGAGCTGATGGGGCCGGAGCGCTATGGTCGAGTGAGGGGTTATGGAGTTGAGTCACCCCCACTCAGATATCTGAGATGAGTAGACGTGCACGTGATGCTACAGATGCTGCAGATGGTGTTCATAAACTTTAGCAGAGATAGAGGAGATGCGACAGAGCTATATCGCAGATAGAGCAGCGATGGAGGAGATGCAACAGAGTCATGCTGACAATAGAGCACGATGGAGGAGATGCAACGGAGTCGTGCCGACGATCGTGCAGTGATGGATTTTATGAGAGAGCACATTGAGCGGCTTACATCTATCGTACAGATATTTGTTCCACATCAGGTAAATACATATATTTTTAATTATATATTTTTATATTAAATCAATTATTTATCTATTATATTGTAATGATAGTTGAGCAAATTAAATATTTTTAATTATTCTTATAGGCTCCTAGAGCTCATATCCTCGTGGATAGGGTGACAACTTTCCTCCTGCAGATCATTGACCTCGGCTTTTTTTATTTTATATCTTTCATTTCATGTATTTTTAAATTTTGTTAAATTTATATTGTATCAAACTATCTCTTAGTTGATTGCAGTGAAATTTATATTTGAAATTTTAATTTGGATGTGAAGAATGCAATGATTTTATGTTTGTTATGATTGCATTGTATAGATTTAATATAATTTAGATTGCCACAGATTGATCAAGAGAAAATGGTGTATTCTTAATGAGTTTGATATAGTGAGAAACATTATGGGGTAGCAAGTTTCATTGGATTATTTTCACAGCATATTGCCATGGGATTATGCAATATCTTTTGTGCAACGAAAGAAAATCTAGTGTTAGATCCTTTCTAGTGGTTAGATCCTTTCTACTGTACTCAAAGCGTTTCTTGTACTTGGAATAAATTGTAGTCTTGGGTGTTCTAAAAGTTTATATCCTATATTATAGTTCAATCTGGTCCTAGTTTGTTCTTTTAATAGCATGTATGTTCAGAATGATGTTTCAAGTGCTCACTTTGGTGGACAAGTAGTGTTTGGTTCTATACTTCTATTGCTAAAATCTTTGTTATCAAGATATTTTTGAGAAGTGCCGGTGTCATCTGTACACTTTGGTATGCCGTGGTGAGCCAATGAGGGGGGTGACCCAATGTTATTTATGTATCTGCATAGTATTGGTTAAATTGCAGACTTTACCTATGATTTCTATGGACGTGCATCCATATACTGGAGCAAACATCCAGGATTCATGTGTATTTTGGATGCAAGCATGTTGGTGCTGTAGCATAGAGAGGCATCATAATATTTTAGCTAGAATTATTCTGGTTACGAAAAGCATATACTTCATTTCCTCTTTTTTTCAGTAATTTTTTTATGTAATATGTGGTGTGTTTGTGGATTGATGCATAATTGTAAACCATACTGGAACATTTTCAACTTAAAATATGCTTTAACAATATTGAAGAAGGGCTCTTCTAGTGAAAGAGAGTTATGATGAAAAGTCTAAAATAGGTAAATTAGACATTAGAGTAGCTCATAAATGGTCATGTAAATAAGAGTTACTTCTAATGTCCTGGGCATTGCTCCATCTGAACAAAAGTAAGTGGTTGTGTTGTTATCACTATGGTTTCAAGAAAGTGATGAAAAATGAATTGATTTGTATGGATAACAAAAACTTTAGCACAAAAATATTCAATTTAGATTCACTTCACTGGCCTGGGGAGAGGAATTAAGAATACAAAATTAGGTGTTAATGAATTATCTTGCAGTGTGTGTTTTAAAAGATGTGGATAATGAAGTGTGTCTTATAAAAGTTGACCCATATAAATTGGATGATGAGAGCATTTTCGTGGTTCTGAGGGATTAAATGAGGGCCTTGGGAACATGATTTGGGGTCTGTTTGGATGGGAGGGAATGGAGGGGAGGGAAAGGAAAGGAGGTAAAAGGTCACAAGTTATCTTGTTTGGGAGGAGGTAAAAGAAAGAGGGGGAAGAGAATGGGAGTAACCGGTTCCCCTCCTTTTCCTCCCAGCGAGCGTAAATTTGTTAACCCCCAAATCGGAGGGTAAGCTGGGGGAGGGAAAAGTTTAAGTCATACTTTCTGGGAAGACCAAAATACCCCTTTATTTTTATTCTTCATTCTTTCACTCCCCCAGTTTATTTCCTATTTTGAAGGGATATAATTGTCACATAACTCTTCCCCTTCTTTTCCCTCTCTCTATCCAAACAAGATAATTGATATTACCCTTCCTTTCCCTTTCATCCTTTCTAAACAAGAGAAGAAGAGCAACCATTCCTTCCCCTTCCTTTCCTTCCATCCATTTCCTTCTTTTTACTCTCTCCTTCCTTCCCTCCAAAGATCCAAACAAAGCCTAGCTGAGGCATCGTGCTATAAACACCAAAACAAAACTATATATTGCGGCAGGCGTCCAGAAATCTTTCACCTCATCAGTGATTCTGCTGGACCTTTTTGTGCTTGTCAAGATTTTAGTAACAGAGCTTCATGCACTCCTTATTTTAGTTGCACATTATTAAATTCATGATATTCTTAATTTACACATTATTATGCACTCCTTATTTTAGTTGCACATTATTAAATTCATGATATTCTTAATTTACACATTATTTTTGTTATGAAGGTTTGATAATTAATTCATGGTGTGCATTAACTTGGCATATGCTTTTGTCTCACTTTCCTATTGCAGTAGCAAAAACTATCTTATTAATCCATTCAAAGTCCTTGTGTTATGAGGCAGAGCTCCAGTTTTGCTTATAGACATATTAAGGATTATTATAAGAGATTGCAATTAATAATGTGTATTGATAGCTATTTATTGCATAACAGCTACCGCTTGACCCGCTTAAAATTGAGCCATATTTTCGATGCCGACGCTTTTTAAAGCATCGGGACAAAAAAGTAGTCGTGCCAACATTGAGCCATATTTCTGACGCTTTTTAAAGCATCGAAAAAAAATTAGGCGCGCCAAAGCCGCAATTGAGCCATATTTCTGATGCCGACGCTTTTTAAAGCGTCGGAAAAAAAATAGGCACCCTGCCAATTTTTAAAGCGTCGGAAAAATTTTCCCGATGCTTCCAGAAGCGTCGGTAAATTTTTTTTTCACACCCGTCAGAATGTGGCTTTCCGACTAAGAAAGGTAAATTACTTTTTTAGCATCGTTATTCTTAAATCTCTACGTAGTGTATAGATGTTTTGCTCTCTTGCCGATGTGAACAACATCCTCCTCTAAATAATAAATATTTTAGAGAGACTTTACATCATTGGTGCCCAACAACATAAAGTAGCCAATACCTATCACATTAGCCACTGAAAAGAGATTCCTTTTCATCCCAAGCACATGATAAACACTCTTCAAAGTGATAGGATTAATTTCATTTACAAGAGTAATACTATCCTGCTTTTCTATCATATGGATAGTATTGTTTGCTATGATGATAAGTTCTTTACCATTGTGATCCAGAATAAAAGAGAACTTCAAAATGTCATTGGTGAGATAATGACCATGTCTTGAATCAATGATCCAATCTTCATTAAAGTTAATAGAAGACATGGCATTTACTGTAGTAGTTTGCCACAAAACACTTTCCCTAATTTTCTTTCTTTGGATTGTCTTCCTTCTCGGCAACATTACTCGGCTTTAACTTCATATGGCAATTCTTCTTTATGTGCATGATCATGTTACATTGGAAACATCTTGACCCTTTTCGATTTGTATGATCACTTTTAAATAGAGGTTCCTCACCTTTAGCCTTCTTCTCCTTGCCTTTATCAAAATTTCTTTTTTTAATATGAAATGAGAGCATCTTCCTCCCCTAGAAATGGAACATCCTGCCATTTGACAAGCCAAAGACTCCTGACAAGAAAGAAGGTTCTCAAGCTCCATCAAGTATGGCTGCCTTTCCCATTCTTGAATAAAAGTGCAGTATGGAATGTACCTTTTGTCAAGCCCTCCAATAATTAGCCGCTTCATTCGGGACTCCGAAATTAGCTCATCTAGATTCAAAAGTGAAATCTCCAAACAAAAATTCTTTATCTTCAAGAAATACTAAGATATGGAGAGATCACCTTGCTTTGTATTGGTTAACTCATTCTCTTAAAATTGCAACCGAGAAACATTCCTCTTGTTGAACAATTCATCAAGGTACTCCAAATTTTGAAAGCCAATTTACAACCAATAATATGTTCAAACAAATCATGAGAGATCATCCTCTTCAAAATGAATTCTGCCTTAGCATTCATCATCCTCCACTTTTTGAAATCCTTCGCATTTGTTGGAGCTTCCCGACTGCCTCCAATGATCTCCCACAAGTCTTCACCAACAAGATAAGACTCCAAGCAAGTCTTCCATATCTTGTAATTAGAGTTGTTAAGAAGCTTGATGTCAGACTACCACGAATGCCCAGATGATCCATTTTTGGTATATCGCTCTTTTTCACCAAGAAAAGATTACAAGCATTGTTAACTCCCGTGAGGCTTTGATACCATGTGGAGAGAGATGAGCATTGATGAACTACTCACTTTTTAATTAGTGGAAGAAAACACTTCACACTAGTCCAAGACTCGAAACCAAAGAGAAAAAGAGCACCAAAAGATAAAGAGGGCAAAATATTTCATTAATTCATCATCAGCATACAAGATAAAGTTTTTGGTAAGCTTGCACAAGTTAGGGAGATGGAGATTTTTGTTCTTGGAGTAGTTGATAGTAGAGCAAGCATGACACATATTTAATGAAGTTCTTGATCATAGAAAGATGAGAAAAATTAATTGCTTAAGAAAGTGTAAGAGTGCATGGTCAAGCTTATAGGGAATAGATGCAGTGGGTTAATGTTGGTCTTAGGAAAATGTAAGAATGCATGGTTCTGCTTAGGAAATAGATAAAGTAGGTTAACGATAGTAAGGGTTTTTATGAGATTGTGGTCTCCCATACTAGTGCAAGCTCCCAAGTACATTGAAGAACTACTAATATATTTACTAGATAAAATTATTCCAAAAATTTACTTTAATAATTTAACAGAAGAAACCAATCTTTTAACATCTCTTACGTGCTCTTTTTTCTAATTTCATAGCAACACATGAATCTGCTTTCCCTCTATATATAATGCAATCTGATAAAAATATAGTGGAGAATGGTCATGTTGTACTACCATGAGAAACTGTCATTGAATCATATTTGCATCTAATTTGATCTATAATAAGTCCAATTTAAGTTCGAAATGAATTTAACTACGCTAATCATAAAACCATTCTACATTAAAAGTCTCGGTCATCCAAGGCAAACTTGTTGGACAAACAAGGCTTTCCTCAGGCCAACCCTATCTACCTTAGTTTCAGTTTCTTTTAAACACACTTAAACATTCCATGGTAAAACTGGTCCTATGTAAATACATGTTGGCAATAAGGCATGTCTCTCCAACCCAAATATCAGGGACAACAGAATCTTTCCTTAAAAAATGATCCAGCTTTAATACAAACATTAGCTTATGATATTTATAACCAACTTTACAATAGCTACACAAGTGGCCTATTTCTTTGCAATCTCTGCTTGAATAGAAGGGTTTATTTTGATGGTAAAACTTGCAAAACCCATCATACCATTCTAACTGCATGATCTCACACTGGAACGATATTGGGTTGTTGCGACATTCTTCCCTTATAGAATCAAATAGCCAAGACAGAGATCCTTTACATTCTACATGAACTCATCAGTGGAGCATTTTGTGAAGTCATTGACATATAAGTCTGGAGAAATCCATCAGATTAATGGCAGCTACTTCATTTTAGGTCATGTGGCAATTCTTCTTTGCCAAAAATTGATTGATTTCTTGACATTGGTCCCATTACATAAAAATTTGCTTTTCAGCTTTAGGAAAAGAATATTATCATATTGGATGGGAAAGAGATGTGTTATGTGCTTATAACTCAAGTTCACTTGCTACCCATTAACTTTCACTTGAGGCTTTGGGCCACGTAGTTTCAGCCTACTAATGAGGTTAATTGGACCGCTTGGGGTGTTACAAATGGTATCAAAGTCGACCCGAGTATGTGAAAGTTGGTGGGCATAAGGAAATGACTATCCATAAACGGTGCTAGAGTCCCATCATGGCATACCCTTACAGTACCAATGACCCAGTTCGAAGGTAGATTTTGGTTAGCTTGTGGCATGCGATGAGATGTCGCATTATAAGAAGAAAAATTTATGATACCCAAGTTTAGTTCCACATTAATAGGAAAGAAATGTGTAATGTGTTTATAACTCAAGTCCACTTGCTATCCATTAACTTTCACTCAAGTTTTTGAGCCACATGGTTACCAGCAGATGGGCTTGGGGCATTACAAATGGAATTAAAGCCGATCTGAGTGTGCAAAAGTTGGTGGGCATGATGAAAGGGCTACTCATAGAATAATGATAAATTTTTGCCATGGCGTGGAGCTACCCTTGCAGCATCAATGATCCAACTCGTGGTAGATTCTAGCTAGCTTGTAGTGTACGACGAGGACGTCGCATTATAAGATGGTGAGATTATGATACCTCAAGTTTAGTCCATATTGGATGAAAAAGTAATGTGTTATATACTTATAACTTATGTCCACTTGCTATCCATTAAATTTTACTCAAGTTTTTGGGCTACGTAGTTTCGACCTGCTAACGAGGTTAATTGGGCGAGCGGATGAGCTTGGAGTGTTATAATCACATCAGATAATAAGCCAAAAAGCAATATAAAGGGAAAAAAATCATTAAACATCAGAAGGTACCATCTTAGCATATTTAGGATTTAAAGGACTTATAACTTAATCAAAAGAAGAAAAGAAAAAGTGAAGCGGGAAAGAAACAAGCTATTGCAAAGAATTTTAAACCCAGCAACAATCTATTCTCAAGATTTTGATGCAATCTAGTCCCCATAAAAGGTTTATTCCATTAATCCATCAAATTTGCAACTGATGCAATATCAACATACAACACCGGTAAAAAAATGTATTCCACATCCAGAATCAAAGGACCTACAATGTATGTACTTCCATTGTAATTATAGGATAGATTTTTTCCATAATTGTTGAATGGTCCCTTAGAGGTGGTCCTTCATGAAGTCATCATCTCTAAGCCTTTGAACTAATTCATGCTTTTATGGCTATATTTAATTTATCAATACTAACCTTATTTGTTATGTACATTACACTTTGCATACTCCTAAATATAAAGAAAGAGAGAGGCATAACATCTATAATAAACGGTGCACTTACATGTGCACCATTAAAACAAGGAGAAGAAATTGTCTAATCACAATTTTGGGCCTCTTTTGCTATTTCAAGCCTCCGAAAAATAGAGCACATTGATCAGTCAAGTATATCCCCCACTTGAAAAGTCTTTGTATACTGCCTATGGTGCAGCAAATCTTACGTAGGCTATACCGCCTCTTCTTATTGGTCCACATGCATTTTATATGGCTCGATGCAATAGGATAGGATGAGATAGCAGGGATACCATCTTAAGTTTTGAGCGTGACGTGCATTAATACCCGTTCAACCTCTTTTTAAAATTTGTGTGCAGACCAGGGGCGGTGCAGCCATTTTCTGAATAAGTGTTGTAAGTTTCTAACTAGGGTGTCGTAATTTTACAACTAGGGTATTGTAATATTTTTTGAGCCTATATCAAAGATCTTACAAGGATGTCATAATTTTATAACTACGGTATCGTAATTTTACAACTAAGGTATCGTATTTTTTTTACCAATATCAAAAGTCTATCCTGGGATGTCGTAATGCTTTGCCTTAATAATTTCTAAATGAGTATTGTAATTTTATAACTATAGTGTTATAATTTTACAACTGGAGTGTTATAAATTTTTTTGGCCGATATCATATTCTTCCTACGATGTCGTAAAGCTGTCTTAATATTTTATACCTAAGGTACCATTATTTTATAACTAAGGTGTTATAATTTTACAACTAGGGTGTCGTAATATTTTTTCTGAAGAAGAAGAAATGACATCCGCATGCCTTTGGAAGAAGCAAAAATGTTATTTTTCATGCATAAAGAGACTGCAGAAGCGACGGGATCATTATAATGAATTCATAAGTGATACGCTATCTCTACTATGCTGTCCCATTGCGTTAAGTCATGTAGGATTCATATGACCAATAAGGAGGAACGATGTAGTCCACGTAGGATTTGCTACACCGAAGCAGTGTACAAAGAACCCCCCCCCCCCCCCACACACACACACCACCTAAGACTTCAAGAAGCCTGTTGGACCTCATGAACCGCCAGTGCTTGTAATCTTGTAGTGTGGTCTTTAGTTCACCAATATGGCAGAACACCATATTTGAACAATGATGGGAAGTTACTAAGCAAAGAAGACACAAGGAGCCACTAATTGTTCTATCCCATATGCTACTTTCCTTATTTTGTTTTATAGTGAAGATTTTAAGGAATAATTAGAGATTTAATGTAATTGTTATTCAATCAGCTTGCCTTTTAAATAACCTTGAATGGCCAACTCAGAGATATATGCAATGATCAACTCTCAATTTTTAAAATTGTGGTTTCAGTATGCTGGCAGCTAGGGGATTGCATTGCTATTAAGGAAAAATTACAAGCTTAGGTGGATAAGTAGATAAACTGTATGCAAACTAATAGTAGATAAGGCTGAAAATTTATAGACATTTTATATACTTGACATGTTATAAGCATTTTGCCTAAGCAAATTTATGATTCCAACCAGTAACCAAAGCTATTCAAGGTGATACGATATAGCACATATCATAATGTTGTAAACACTAAAACAAAAGTATGATGAATGACATATTATCAACATCTAAAGAAATTTACGTATTTGGAAGTATGGTAGGAAAGGGTTGAAAAAGAATAGGTTCATGATACAAGAGTTATAAGGAGGCCAAAAACATGAAAAGCCTTGAAGTAAAGAATAATGAATGCTTCAGATGAATTGTATGCTATACTAATACATACCATCTTGTACCAAACATATCATATCAATATCGTACTACCTCTTGTCATCGGGCTTTCAATCAGTACACGCAAGCGCTCCCTATGGCCACTAGGTCCTTGCGTCTACTGGTGATGGCATTAGAAGGTCCCTCTCAGCCTAAACACCACAACAATAAAATAAAACCCCAAGCCAAGTCCCTACACAAGATATACGGGAAGCAAAGCCTTCCCAACCAAAGAACTTTCCACTAACTTTGGATACAATGAAATTTCCCAAAGGCCATACACACTCCTCTCTGTCCCTTACATAGATTACTCAAAGTGCTCGCTCACACCTCACTCGATAAAAACTGACCTTGAATGCCTTGCACCCATGCGCGCACTGCTTGTGCGTACTAGCCACGTCCTGCCAATGCCTAAGCCCGCTTGGCTTAGACCTCCGCACGGCCTTGATCTTCGCTGATCAAGCTGTTCACCAACCTCGCGCACCTCCACTGGTCATTGTGTTGGTCTCGTGGATGCTCGGATGATCCAAGAGGAGAGACTCTATATTGATGCATACCAAGTATTGATATATTGAACTAACCCATGTTTCAGGTATACGGACTTGATACCAATATTGTACCAATATAAAATCTAGTACAAAGACAATGAATCTTATTATGAACCATGCATAGATAGGTTATAAGGAAATTTTTGATGTTGACATGATTTTTTTTTTTACTTTGCAATTTAAATAAAATGCAAGCAGATTTTAAAGATGGAAAATAAAAAGTGGCATAAGGACTACAAGCTATTTGGAAAAAAGTTCGAGGTCTAGATGAGAGAGGGGGTTAAATATAACTTTTATTTTAAGATACTTAAATAAGAATTAAACAGCTTAGATTCAAACAAAGGCCGGTAAAGAAACTTTATATATTTCTTTAAGATATTTTTAAAATATAAAGGTTATATTTTAGTGTACGTAACCCATCAAGTTGTAGGCTTTTCATAATAGGACAACTTACGTGTTAAAGTGAGGTCTCTCAATTTAATGCCAAGAAGATCATTTTATATAGTTCTATAAAGAATGCAAACACTTTCTATGAAATAGACTAATCTAACCTCATCATTAAGCATCAATTTGATGCAATATCAATATTTTAAAATGCGATGAGAACTCTGATATTGGAATTGGGACGAAGGAGGAGGAGCAATGTTTTGAAAACCGGATCGAATCGGCCGATCCAATCGGTCCAACCGAGAACCGATCATTGGTTTAGTCCGATTTTATTATTAAAGTTGACTTTTATATGACTCGATAAAAATCAAAAAATCCATTGAACCGGTCGGGTTTCAATTGGCCAACATGGCTTTTAGATTTTTTTAATTTTTCATTTGAATTTATATTTTTATTATTTTATATTATTAAATTAAAATTTAATTATAATATTATCCGATCTGATCAAATCGGTTCATCCGATCGAATCGATTGATCTGCGACCCAAATGTTAAGCTGATTCATTGTCCGATCCAATTTTCAAAACATTAGGGAGGGGTCATGGTGTTTCGATGGGGAGGATAAAGAGTTTGGTACGAGTAGCAAGGACATGGCCACCGACATTGGCCGGAGTGATGAATTAATTTAATATTATATTATAGATATAATATTAAATTATATCATATTAAACTATTTAAGTCTGGCTCCTTCATCCAACCCATGTTGTCCACCCTATCACTTATTCACTTTTCACAGGCATAAGCCCCAGCTTAGGCCCGTGATAATAAGTGATGGAGGGCCAAAAAATCAAACTTTAAGTTTTGTCCTTTAAAAATTTAGGAATTACGTCGACCAAAAACGCTAGCATGGTAGAAATCGACCATGAGATGGATGAAATTGATGAAGCGAAATTATGAATAATTTTGATTAGAGAAAAATCATCCTTTTCACTTTAAAATTCAAAAAAATTTTAAACTAATAAATTATTTATAGGATAGATAATTTTAAAATATTTTAATTATTAAAGACTGTTTAGCATGGGAGGATCCAAATTTCATGATAAGTCTTGATTCCTCATAATCAAAAACTTTTGAGAATAAATATTAACACTCCTTTCCTATATTTATTGACAAAATTAAGTGAAAATGAGATTTTTAAAAATAATTTATAATACTTCAAATATGAAAATTTTAGATGTTGACTAATTTATTCAGATATTTACATAAAAATGTTTACTCTACATAGGCATTTCAAAGTGCTGTTGGTAAGCCATCAGCCGACTTCACTTTAAATTTCCAAAAAAATAAATTAAAAAATTATTTGTGAGTTTTTTTTTGGGTGAATACTAACGTGAAGTGGTAACCGTTATTGTTGGAATTCAAATGAAAAATATATCATCGTATATATGTGCAGCAGAAGCATGCGAATCGTTTAACATGCATAATTTATTATTATTATATTAAAAAGAAAAAAATTATAATATATTTTTAAAAAACATAAAACATACTGATATGTTATGGTCTCGAAGGAGCAGAATGCCCTGCAACCGGATTCGAAGCGATGAAGGAAGAATTCCATAGATCAAGGTATATCACAAACACTACAAGAAAATACTGAAATAGCGACGCAAATTTAGCGACGCAATTATACATCGCTAAATTGCGACACTTTGCGACGCCTCCATGACAATAAAATATTGCGACGCAATTAGCGACGCATTAGCGACTCAATAAATCAGAAAATAAAAAAATTTAATTTTTTATTTAGTGATGTAAATAATGCATCGCAATATTTTTAAATTAATTTTTTATAAAATATAAATATGGAAAAAAAATTGCGATGCAACTCAATGCATCGCAATGTTTTTAAAAGAATTAAATATGTTAAATAGCGACAAATTAGTGACGCAATAAATTAGAAAATTAAAAAAATTATTTTTAATTTAGCAACGCACCAATTGCATCATAAATTATTTAAATAAATTAATTTTTATAAAATATAAATATTACAAAAATATGTGATGCAACTCAGAGCGTCACAATGTTTTTAAAAAAATTAAATATTAAATAGCGACGCATTAGCGACGCAATAAACCAAAAAATTAAAAAAACTATTTTTAATTTAGCGACACAATAACTGCGTCATGATTATTTTAAATAAAATTAATTTTATAAAGTATAAATATGAGAAAAAATAATTACGACGCAACACAGTGCGTCGCAATGTTTTTAAAAATTTTAATTATATTAAATAGCGATGCATTAGCGACGCAATAAACCAGAAAATTAGAAAAATAATTTTTAATTTAGTGATGCAATATATGCATCGCAATTATTTTAAATAAAATAAATTTTTATAAAATATAATTATGAGAAAAAAATATTGCGATGCAATTCAGTGCGTCGCAATATTTTTAAAAAAATTAATTATGTTAAATAGCAATGCATTAGCGATGCAATAAACCAAAAAATTAAAAAAATTATGTTTTAATTTAGCGACGCACTTGTTTTGTCACAATTATTTTAAATAAAATTAATTTTTATATAATTTAATTATCATATTAAAAAATTACGATACAACCCTTTGCGTCGCAATATTTTTTAAAAAAAATTAATTATGTTAAAGAGTGATCGGTCCGAGATCGGTCGTGGCCAATCAGGATTAGGGCTTGGATCGATCGCAACCATCGGATCGTCGGCGATCGATCCGATCGCCACAGTCCCAGATCGGTCGTGGCCGATCGGGATCAGGGATTGGATCGATCGCAACCGTCAGATCATCGGTGATCGAACCGATCGCCACGGTCCGAGATCGGTCGTGGCCGATCAGGATTAGGGATTGGATCGATCGCAATCGTCAGATTGTTCGCGATCTCAGACCGATCGCCACGGTCCAAGATCGGTCATGGCCGATCGGTATCAGGGCTTGATTCGATCGCAACCATCGGATCGTCAGCGATCTCGGACCGATCGCAACGGTCCGGGATTGGTCATGGCTGATCGGGATCGGGCTTGGATTGATCGCAACCATTGGATCATCGCCGATCGGACTGATCGCCACGGTCCGAGATCGGTCGTGGCCGATCGGGATCACGACTTCGATTGATCGCAACCATCGGATTGTCATCGATCTTGGACGTATTGCAACGGTCCGAGATTGGTCGTGGCCAATCAGGATCACGGCTTGATCGATCGCAACCATCAGATCATCGCCTATCGGATCGATCACGATGGTCCGAGATCGTTCATCACCGACCGAGATCGATCAGGGCTTGGATCGATGGCAACCGTCGGATCGATGCCAATCGGTCCGATCGCCATGGTTCGAGATCGATCGTGGCCGATCAGGATAAGGGCTTGGATTGATCGCAACCATCAGATCGTCGGCATCGGACCGATCACCATAGTCCGAGATCGGTCGTGGCCGATCTGGATTAGGGCTTGGATCGATCGCAACTATCAGATCGTCAGCGATCTCGAACCGATTGCAATGGTCCGGGATCGGTCATGGCCAATCAGGATCAGGGCTTGGATCGATCGCAACCGTCGGATCGTCGCCGATCGGACCGATCGCCATAGTCTGAGATCGGTCGTGGCCGATCGGGATCACGGCTTCGATCGATCGCAACCGTTGGATCATCGCCGATCTCGGATGGCTTGCAACGGTCCAAGATCAGTCGTGGCCGATCGGGATCACAGCTTGGATCGATCGCAACCATCGGATCATCGCCTATCTGATTGAACACGACAGTCCGAGATCGTTCATCGCCAACCAAGATCGATCAGGGCTTGGATCGATGGCAACCGTCGGATCGACGCCGATCGATCCGATCACCACGGTCTGAGATCGGTCGTGGACGATCGGGATTAGGGCTTAGATCGATCGCAACCATCGGATCATCGCCGATTGGACCGATCACCATGGTTCGGGATTGGTCATGGACGATCGAGATCAAGGCTTGGATCGATCACAACCATCAGATCATCGCGATCTCGGACCGATCGCAATAGTTTAGGATCAGTCGTGGCCGATCGGGATCAGGGCTTGGATCAATCGCAACCGTCGGATCGTCAGTGATTGGACCGATCGCCACGGTCCGAGATCGGTCGTGGCCGATCGGGATCAGGGCTTGGATCGATCGCAACCGTCGTGATTGGACCGATCGCCACTATCCGAGATCGGTCGTGGTCGATTGGGATCAGGGATTGGATCGATCGCAATCGTCGGATCATCAACGATCTCGAACCGATCGCAATGGTCTGGGATCGGTTGTGGCCGATCGGGATCACGGCTTGGATCGTTTGCAACCATCAGATCGTTGTCTATCGGATCAATCATGATAGTCCGAGATCGTTCATCGCCGACCGAGATTGATTAGGGCTTGGATCGATCGCAGTCGTCGGATCGTCGCCAATTGGATCAATCGCAACTGTTGGATCGTCTGCGATCTCGGACCGATTGCAATGGTCAGGGATCGGTCGTGGCCGATCTGGATCAGGGCTTGGATCGATCGCAACCATCGGATCATCGGCGATCAGACCGATCGCCACGGTCCGAGATCGGTCGTGGCCGATCGGGATCAGGGCTTGGGTCGATCGCAATCGTCGGATCATCGGCGATCGAACCGATCGCCACGGTCCGAGATCGGTCGTGGCCGATCGCGATCACGGCTTTGATCGATCGCAACCATTGGATCGTCACCGATCTCGGACGGATTGCAACGGTCCGAGATCGGTCGTGGCCGATCAGGATCACGGCTTGGATCGATCGCAACCGTCGGATCGTCCGCGATCTCGAATCGATCGCAACGGTCAGGGATCGGTCATGGCCGATCGGGATCAGGGCTTGGATCGATTGCAACCGTCGGATCATCGCCGATCGGACCGATCACCACGGTCCGAGATTGATCATGGCCGATCAGGATCAGGGCTTGGATCGATCACAATCATCGGATCGTCAGCGATCTCGGACCGATCGCAATGGTCCGGGATCGGTCATGGTCGATCGGGATCAGGGCTTGGATCGATCACAACCGTCGGATCGTCCGCGATCTTGGACCGATCGCAATGGTCCGGGATCGGTCATGGCCGATCGAGATCGGTCTTGGATCGATCGCAACCGTCGGATCGTCGCCGATCAGACCGATCGCCACGGTCCGAGATCGGTCGTGGCCAATCGGGATCATGGCTTCGATCGATCACAACCGTTGGATTGTCCGCGATCTCGGACCGATCGCAACGGTCAGGGATCGGTCGTGGCCGATCGGGATCACGGCTTGGATCGATCGCAACCGTCAGATTGTCGCCGATCAGACCGATCGCCACGGTCCGAGATCGGTCGTGGTCGATCGGGATCAGGGCTTGGATCGATCGCAACCATCGGATTGTCAGCGATCTTGGACCGATCGCAACGGTTCGGGATCGATCATGGTTGATCGGGATCAGGGATTGGATCGATCGCAACCGTCGGATCATCGCCGATCGGACCGATCGCCACGGTCCGAGATCGGTCGTGGCCGATCGGGATCATGGCTTCGATCTATCGCAACAGTCGGATTGTCGCCGATCTCGGACGGATTGCAACGGTCCGAGATTGATCGTGGCCGATCGGGATCACGGCTTAGATCGATCGCAACCGTTGGATCGTCCATGTTCTCGAACCAATCGCAACAGTCCAAGATCAGTCATGGATGATCAGGATCAGGGCTTGGATCGATGCAACCGTCGGATCGTCGGTGATCGGACCGATCGCCACGGTCCGAGATCGGTTGTGGCCGATCGGGATCAGGGCTTGGATCGATGGCAACCATCGGATCATCGCCGATCGGACCGATCGCCATGGTCCAAGATCGGTTGTGGCCGATCGGGATCAGGGCTTGGGTCGATCGCAACCGTCGGATCGTCGGCGATTGGACTGATCACAACGGTCTGAGATCGATCGTGGTCGATCGAGATCAGGGCTTGGATCGATCGCAACCATCGGATCATCGGTGATCGGACCAATCGCCACTGTCCGAGATCGGTCGTGACCGATTGGGATCAGCGATTGGATCGATCGCAACCGTCGGATCGTCCGCGATCTCGGACCGATCGCAACGGTCTGGGATCGGTCATGGCCGATCGAGATCACGGCTTGGATCGATTGCAACCATCGGATCGTTGCCTATCGGATCGATCACAACGGTCCGAGATCATTCATCACCGACCGGGATCGATCAGGGCTTGGATCGATCACAACCGTCGGATCGTCGCCAATTGGGTCGATCGCAACCGTCGAATCATCACGATCGGACCGATCACCACGATCCGAGATCGATCATGGCTGATCGGGATCAGGGCTTGGATCGATCGCAACCATCGGATCGTCAGCGATCTCGAACCGATCGCAACGGTTCGGGATCAGTCATGGCCGATCGGGATCGGGCTTGGATCGATCGCAACCGTCGGATCGTCGCTGATCGGATCGATCGCCACGGTCCGAGATCGGTCGTGGCCGATCGGGATCACGGCTTTGATCGATCGCAACCGTCGGATAAAACTATTTTTAATATTGCGATGCATTTATTGCATCGCAATGTTTTTAAGAAAAATAATAGTAAAAAAAAGTAAAAAAAATATTGCGACGCAATATGTGCGTCGCAATATGTGCGTCGCAATTATTTTTAGAAAATATAATTTTTATCAATTATAATTATTTAAAAAATATTGCGACGCATTACCGATGCATTTTCCTAAAAATAATTGTTTTGGAGAAAAAATTTTTAATATTGCAACACATGTATTGCATCGCAATGTTTTTTAGAAAAATAAATGTAATTAAAAAATTTTAAAAAAACATTGCGATGCATTATTTGCATTGCAATTATTTTCAGAAAATATAAATTTTATCAGTTATAAATATTTAAAAAATATTGCGATGCATTAGCGACGCAATTTTTTAGAAAATATAAATTTTATCAGTTATAATATTTAAAAAATATTGCGACGCATTTGCGATGCAATTTCCTAGAAAATAAAAATAATTTTGCCAGAGAAAATTAATTTTTAATATTGCGACGCATTTATTGCATCGCAATGTTTTTAAGAAAATAAATGTAATAAAAAAATTTAAAAAAATATTGTGATGCAATATATGCATCGCAATTATTTTAGAAAATATAAATTTTATCAGTTATAAATATATTAAAATATTGCGACGCATTTGCGACGTAATTTCTAGAAAATAAAAATAATTTTTTGAGAGAAAATAATTTTTAATATTGCGACGCACTTGTTGCGTCGCAATGTTTTTAAGAAAATAAATGTAATAAAAAATTTTAAAAAAAATGACGCAATATATGCATCGCAATTATTTTTAAAAAATATAATTTTTTATAAATATTTAAAAATATTGCGACGCATTTGCGATGCAATTTCCTAGAAAATAAAATTATTTTCCAAGAGAAAATAATTTTTAATATTGCGACGCATTTATTGCGTCGCAATATTTTTAGAAAAATAAATGTAATAAAAAAATTAAAAAAATATTACGACGCAATAAATGCATCGCAATTATTTTTAGAAAATATAATTTTTATCAGTTATTAATATTTAAAAAATATTGCGACGCATTTGCGATGCAATTTCCTAGAAAATAAAAATTATTTTCCCATCGGACATTGGCGCCAAGTTAGCGACTCATTAGCGACGCAATTAGTTGCATCGCTAAGTTTTGCATAAAAAAATAAAAAAGCCAAAGTAGCGATGGATTAGCGACGCATTGTTGCGTCGCTAATCCATAATAATAATAATAAAATAGCGAGTGATTAGCGATGCATATATTGCGTCGCTAATCACCACTATTTAAGGCTTGGTCGGGCCGCCCCCCCCCCCCGCTTCCCTTCTCTTCTTCTTCCTATTCCTACCCTAGCCGCCGTCCGTCCGTCCGCTCCCCCTGCGGAAGCTCCCCCCACTCCGGCGGCGTCCCCTCGCGACCGAGGTAAGCCCATCCTCCTTTATTTTTTTTTTTAAAAAAAGGGTCCGGCCACGGCACGTGGCCATCTTCTCCGGCCATGGCCTGGCCACGGTGGCAGGCCACCAAAAAAAAATTACTGTTTGGGGGGGTTTTCCCCACCCCCCTTCGTCTTCTCCGGCCACGGCCATGGGCCATGGCCGCTGCCGTGGCCTGGCCACGGTGGCCAGGCCACCAAAAAAAAATTTACTGTTTGGGGGGGGGGGGGTTTCCCCACCCCCCTTCGTCTTCTCGGCCACGGCCGCTGCCATGGCCGTCTTCTCCGGCCACGCTGCCGTGGCCGGCCGTGGCCTGGCCACGGTGGCCAGGCCACCAAAAAAATTGACAGTTGGGGGGTTTTCCCCACCCCCCTTCGTCTTCTCTGGCCACGGCCGCTGCCATGGCCTGGCCATGGTGGGCCACCAAAAAAAAAAAACAGGGGGGTTTCCCCCCCCCCCCCTTCGTCTTCTCCGTGGCTCCGGCCAAAGCCTGGCCACGGTGGCAGGCCACCGAAAAAAAAATAGGGGGGGACCCCCCCTCCCGTTCGTCTTCTCCGGCCACGGTGGCCAGACAAAAAAATAAATAAATAAAAAGGTAACAGCTAGGGGGCTTTTCCCCCACCCCGGCCCCTTCAATTAAAAAAAATTAACACTCATAAAAAAAATTAACAAAAAAATTAGATTCTATCATATTTTATTGTTTTTAAAATATTTTCAAATAATTTGATGATAAATATAAAAAATATAAAATATTTTTAAAACATGGGCAACTTAATTTTTTTTTTAAAAAAGTAACAGCTAGGGGGGTTTTCCCGACCCCCGGCCCCTTCAAAAAAAATTTTAACACTCATGGAAAAAAATTAACTAAAAATTTAGATTCTATTATATTTTATTGTTATTAAAAATATTTTCAAATAATTTGATGACAAATATTTAAAAAATGTGACCACTAATCTAATTTTTTATTAGATTAGTTATAAATTAATTAATTTATGTCATTAGTCGGAGCTCTTTGGATAGACTGATTGTTATGTCTTGATTATGCAATAATATTTGTAATGCTAGATAGAAAGTCTTGTTGTATTATTATTTAATTTGCAGAATGTTTATGCAATAATTAATTTAAGCAGAATGTTTATGCAATAATATTTGTGCATTTGTAGTTATTTACAATTGTTATGTCTTGATTATTTACATTCTGCTTCAAATTGAATGATGCATTAAATTATGTAATGCTAGATAGAAAGTCTTGTTGTATTATTATTTAATTTGCAGCAACAAATTAGTAGTTTCAATGATTTATATTTTAGTCTTCACAAACATTTATATTCGACACAATAATCTTAAGAAGTCAGTGACTATATATATAGAACACTATTCCTATATATGTATAATTGACAAGAAGTTAAGAATAACAAGCATAAGTTCGATTGTCTTCGGATTTCCATATTATTAATCACAGCACTATAACCTTTAGACCCGTTTGAGAATTTGTAAGCCTTAGTCTTGCAAATTCTCAAATTGTCCTGGTGGACAGTTTGAGAATATTTTTTGCGATATGTTAGTCTGCTATTAATCATCGTTGGGTGAGATTGCGGTTTGTATTTGCTCATACGTTCTCCTAGTGTGGCATATATGCCACACATTTAGGAGAACATATGGGGAAATGCTGCTGAAATTTCAACGTAACCGATCGATGATAATTAATAGCAGAATAACATATCACAAAAAATATTCTTGAATGGGATAGGGCCTTACCTTTTAGACATGGAGTGAAGGTAGAATTAATTTAGGACACTTGAATGCTTGTGAAGTCTCATGATTAAACGGACCGCCTTGCGGCCCGACCCGAACTCAAGCCCTAGCATTAGCCTGGCATGAACCTGTGCCTCGGTCCTTGCTAGCACGCCAAGGATCGTAGCCGTGGCCGGCCTTGCAGGGTAGGGACCTTAGTTGTCTAAAAAAAATTGGTTTAGTTATAAATTATTTAAATGGTTATTATTAACCTAAGTTGTGTAAAAGAAATAATTTAGTTATATATTTAGTAATGCTAATATAGTTTTATAATGTGGTTTCCTTTAATGGTTTACCAGAAATTGTATAAGTCGGTCAAAAATGAGCGGGGCTCGCTCGTGGATGTATGCAAGGATAAAAGATGGCTTGCTTAATCCAGATTTTCTGAATGGATTGGAAGAATTTATCGCATTTGCATGTAGCCAACCTGAATGGATGGATGGGCCTAGGATTAGGTGCCCATGCAACTATCACAGGTGTCAGAATAAAGCCTACAGAGATGTCGAAACTGTTAAGGTGCATCTGTGTAAAAAGGGGTTTGTTCCTGATTACGATGTTTGGTACTGTCATGGTGAACCAGAGGAAATTCCAGCAGTTGTTACAAGCCAACAAGTGTCAATTGATGAACCATTTGTGAATCTAAACACATATGAAGAAATGGTGATGAATGCATCGGGTAATGAATTCAATCAGAATACATTTATGGAAGAACCAAATCCAGATGCACAGCAATTTTATGATATGTTGCGTGCTGCAAATCAAGAATTGTATCCTGGTTGTGAGGGTCATTCCAGTTGTCTACGGCTGCTCGGTTGTTGAATATTAAGGCAGAACATCGATTATCAGAAAAGGCGTTAATTCTGTAGCTGGGTTAATCAAGGAAATTTTGCCAAATGATAATGTTGTAGCAGACAGTTTTTACTCAACGAAGAAGTTGTTGCGTGGGCTTGGGCTCCCGGTTAATAAGATCGATTGTTGCTTGAACAATTGTATGATATATTGGGGTGAAGACTCGGAGCTGAGATGGTGTAAGATTTGTGGGCAATCGAGGTACAAAAACGGCGAAGGGGAGCTAGTACAAGTAGGAGGAAAGTGTTCCTTACAAGAGGATGCATTACTTTCCTCTGACTCCACGCCTGCAGAGATTATACAGATCTGAGGCTACAGCTGCTGATATGAGATGGCATGCCGAACATGAATCTAAAGAGGATGAAATGCGGCATCCATCAGATTCAAAAGCTTGGAAGCATTTCAATGAAAATCATCCTGATTTCGCTGAAGATATAAGGAATGTGAGATTAGGTCTTTGTACCGATGGCTTCCAACCATTCGGTCAAGCGGGGCAACAGTATTCATGTTGGCCTGTGATACTGACTGTATATAACCTTCCTCCATGGAAGTGCATGAAAGAGACTGCAATGTTTTTGACAGTTTTGGTTCCAGGACCATCAAATCCAAAGGAAAAGATTGATGTCTTCCTGCAACCGTTGGTGGCCGAATTGAAAATGTTGTGGGAAACAGGAGTCGTAGCCTACGACATTTCTATGAAACAGAATTTCATCATGAGAGTTGCTTTGATGTGGACAATAAGTGACTTCCCGGCATATGCAATGTTGTCTGGTTGGAGCACTGCTGGACGTCTGGCATGCCCTCATTGCATGTATGATTCGGATGCATTTACATTGCAGAAGAGTGGTAAGCAGTCATGGTTTGATAATCATAGGAAGTTCTTGCCCCCAAATCATCCTTACAGGCGTAACTTGATCGCCTTCCGGAAGAACAAAGCAGTCACAAAATTCGCCGAACCGGTTAGGTCCGGCACGGATATATTTGATACTATAGAGCATTTGGGGTTGAGGTATGCTTGGGAACCAGATGCAGATAGAATAAATGGCCGTATATGTAAAGAACATAACTGGAAGAAGCGGAGTATATTTTGGGATTTGCCTTATTGGAGCACAAATCTCATCCGGCACAACTTGGATGTTATGCATATCGAGAAAAATTTTTTTGATAACATATTTAACACGGTGCTAAACATCCCGGGAAAAACAAAAGACACTGCAAAGTCAAGAGAAGAACTTAATCAGTATTGCAGAAGAGGTGATTTGAGGAGGAGTACCGACGGGACCTATCCTAAAGCCTGTTACACTCTTGACAGAAATTCACGAGAAGTTTTATGTAACTGGCTTAGAGGGTTAAAATTTCCAGATGGTTATGCCTCAAATATCGGTAGGTGTGTGGACATGCATAAGCTCAAGTTGTTCGGCATGAAGAGTCACGACTGTCATGTTTTCATGCAACGGTTATTGCCTATAGCTTTTCGTGAGTTGCTTCCGCAACATGTCTGGAAGGCATTGACAGAGCTCAGCTTGTTCTTCAAGGAGTTGTCTGCCACAGTCATTACTTCTGCATCCATGGCAAGGCTTGAGGAGGAAATTCCAATTATTTTATGCAAGCTGGAGCGAATATTTCCTCCCAGTTTTTTTGACTCAATGGAGCATTTACCGGTTCACTTGCCATACGAAGCGAGCATAGCTGGTCCCGTGCAGTATCGCTGGATGTATCCTTTCGAGAGGTAAATATATACATCATTAAGACATATTGACATTTCAAATATTATTTCATTGCGAGAAAATTGGTTAATTTTTTGTCTCAACTTTACATATAGGTACCTTAAGAAGTTAAAAAATAATGTGCGTAATAAGGCAAGGGT
>UESW01001786.1:31064-102275 GCA_900491605.1 Calamus simplicifolius | reverse complement strand
CTTGGTCGAAGAAGTTTCAGCTTTTGCCTCGCATTACTTTGAGGGTCACGTCCACACGAGGAGCCGAAATCTTGGTCGTAACGATGACGTATGTGTGGACGAAGGAGAACCTAATGACGGTAGAATATCAATTTTTAAAGGTATCGGCCGTTCATTTGGTGGGCAGAAGTCAAGAAATCTTAGCGATATGGAGTATAATGCAGCACATTATTATATCCTAATGAACTGTAGAGAAGTCGATCCATATATTGAGTAAGTGTATACTTCAATGCTTAATTGGAATTTAATTTAAATTATAATATACCATAATATTTAATTGCTAACATAGTTTTAATCCTTTCATCCCATAAGGATGTTTGTGATAGACAACGACAGATGAATCCCGACATCAGTCAAGTTGCAATTGGGCAGAAAGTTAGAAACGGAGTTTCGCTTACTGGTTTTATGAATTTGTGAGTAGTATCACTCAATCAATTTCATAATGGCTTTATTTTTTGAATTGGATGTGAATAGCTTATTAATTTATAGGTCAACGGTCCATGGTCGACAACCGACAATATTTTCATTAAATGTCTATCGCAATGGCCATTGAAGACCGTACAACCTCTACTGGCTATTTTGTTAATGGGTACAAATTTCAGATTGAACGATTAGCAGCTTCAAGAGGCACGCAGAACTGGGGCGTGTGTGTTAAAGGAGAAAGTGTTGGAGCAAATATGCAGGATTATTATGGAAAGTTAGTAGAGGTGGTTGAAGTTGAATATCCCGGTTGGCCTATGAAACGAACCGTATTGTTTCGTTGTGATTGGTTCGATCCGACAGTTCCTGTGGGCAAAAGGGTTCATAACGACTACAATTTGGTTGAAGTGAACCATCGACGAAGATTGCAGAAATATGACCCATTCATCCTTGCATCCCAAGCTCAGCAAGTTTTACTGCGGATATCCAAGTTTGCGCAACGACAAGCGAGATTGGTGGGCCGTTTCTAAAATCGTCCCACGTTCAACAATCGTATTAGAGGAGAGTTCATCAAGTCAATCAGCCGAGTGCCCTGCATTTCAAGAGGATGAGATGGAAATGCATGCAATTGAGGACGACACAAGGGCTCCTGAAACATCACTTAGAGATCCAAATGGTGATGTCCAAGAAATTGCGGATGCAAATGTTCGGTTTCCTTCCGATGATAATGAAACTGAATCGCAGTCCGATACGGCATCGGATGTTGAACCAACATTTCACGAAACAAATGACACCGATTAAACATAGAGGTTTTTTTAAATTAACTTTTTTTATAAGTGTTAAATTTTTACATAGTCAATCATTAATCGTAATTTAATTGCATGAATCTTTAGTATTTTCAGTATGACGGGCAGAGGTAGATCTACCGACGACATACGGAGTGAGCAGGGACGTAGCTGCTGCATCAGATCACATGAGCTTTGGAGATGGAGAGTTGGATCTCCACACATCGCACAGCCTTCGATCTCTCTCGGCGGTGATCCTGCATTGGTATTACCATCCAGCCGATCGGCACATACCTCCGAGAGTTCTTCCACCATCGGCCGCACCGTACTTCGACTTGATGCTCATGGGCTGTAAGTATATACTAATTAAAAATATATGTTTATGTTTTTAAGTCAATTACTTATAAACATGCATTTTTTTAACAGATTTATTGAGCAGCATCATGTATCCAGCCACATCAGCGCCGTATTTCAGAGGCGTGCAGATCCCAGTGGCTACGATTGGCGCCACGTATCTCCAGCCACGAGGGAGTTTTATTTTTCTGAGTTTCAGGTAAACTTATTAAATACAATTTATCACTGATATAAAATTTTTAATCTTAATAAATTCTGAAACTAACTGTTTATTTTAATGCAGAAAAAGTTTACGTGGGATCCTGCCAGCCATGATGCCATTAGGGCAGCATGGGAGGCTCTTACGGGACGCCGATACTCCGACATGCTTCATCGTTGGAGGTCATCGGGTCAGCGTCCTGCGCATGTGCCAGAGGGTATTTGGCACGAGTGGCAGCAGGCCTGGCAGTCCGATGGCTGGCGCAGGAGGTCCGCATCAGCCAGCACGAACCGCCGATCTGAGAAGGGCGGTCCTGGCACGGGTCTCTCCCGCCATACTTCGGGCTCCATTTCGATTCAGGAGCACAGACGCGTATGGTAAGAAAACATAAATAATTTAATTACTAATTTAGTTATTTACAAATATTTGTATTAATATCAATTTTTTTATTGTTATAGTCTGAGCAGGAGGGCGGAGATCCTGGTGAGTTTCGTCTATTCAGGGCGACACACACCAGGAGGGACGGTTCCTGGGTCGACACGCGATCACGGGAGGTTGCGGTAAGAAATTAGATTTATGTAGTATCTGTTTAATTTCTAAAATTTTATTTCGAGAAATTTATTAACTCATTTATTGTTGATTTTATAATTTCAAGACACGAGTCGAGGAGCTTCGCTCCCAGGCATCGCAGGTCGACTCCACTGATGGGGAGACGCCCGTCGAACTCTCAGCAGAGGAGAGTCGACGTGTGTTTTTGGAGGCTGTTGGTGCCCAGCCGCGAGACCGCAGGGTCTATGGTCTGGGCACTAGAGCTTCTACATTTTTTCCCCATCAGGCCTCCAGCTCGCGATTTTCTGGTGATATTCCTGCCGAGCGTTTAGACGACATTCGGAGATCTATTGCGGAGGAGGTTCGCAGGACGTTCGTCAGGAGGTTCGGCAGGAGGTCGAGCACGAGTTCGAGCAGCGTATGCGAGGCGGGATCAGGAGCTTGCAGACATGCGAGATCAGATGCGTCATTTGCAGGATATGGTTAGCCGCTTGTCGCAGGGTCTCCAGCCTCCACGTGATCGCTCAGATTCTTGATGTATTTTTTTCTTTTTTATATTGTACATGAAAACTTCAAAATTTTAATATATTAATTATTTTTGAAATTGAATGATTATTGTTTGGATCAATATGAGTGAAGAATGTTTCTATCAATATTTAAATGTAAAATTGTATTAACCGTTTTAATTTTTAATATATTTTTTTAAAAAAAAAATTTGCATTACTGAAATTATCGCTAATATTTTAAAATTTATTATTAAATATTACGACGCAATGACCTAATAATTTAAAAAAAATTTAATAGCGATGCATTAGCGACTCAAATTGCATCGCTATTATTTTAAAATATTATTATTAAATATTGCGACGCAATGACCTTGCGTCGCAATATTTTAAAAAAAATTTTTTGCGACGCATTAGCGACTCAAATTGCGTCGCTATTATATCAAAAATATTATTATTAAATATTACGACGCAACTAAATGCGTCGCAATATTGCGACGCAATTGAATGCGCAATATTTAATAATAATTTTAAATATTAAAAATTAGTTTTAAATTTAGCGACGCATTTGGATGCGTCGCAATATTGCGATGCATTGTTGCGTCGCAGAGAGTGCAATATTGCGACGCAATTGCGACAAATGAGATTGCGACGACATCTGAGCGACGCGTCATTGCGTCGCAATAGCATGTTAGCGACGCAATGCGATGCAATTGCGACGCATTTGGGCATCGCAATATTTTTTTCCCCTTGTAGTGCGTGGATGGCTAGTGGCAGATGATTCACCGGCTTATCCTTTTCTACATCGATAAAGGACTCAGGTATGAATAAATCTAATATTTTAGATTTTATTTGAGATTTAATGAATCTATTCCTAAGGATCCTGGGCATCTAAAAATTTTATATTATATCTTCTTTATATTTTCATGAATTTGATTCATATCTAGAATACAAATTTTCAACAGTGGTATCAGAGCTACCTTAGGCTACATATTCATTAATCTGATAGGATACTTGAGTCAATATGATTCATAATATGAGTTTTTATTATGCTTAAAATCATGAAGAGTTTTCATATGTTGATAATAAATCTAAAATATAATAAAATATTTATTATTTGATGATAAACAATATTATTTAGATTTATGCATGTTCATTATCATGTTAAAATAGAATACTTTGATATATGATATCAGAGATAAAGATTTATTATATGATAATAAATAATAATTAATTTAGATTTAATCATATATGTGTCATGTTAAAATAGTAATTATTATTTATGCATGATAGATACTATATGCTGAAATCCTAGAAATTATATTTAGGATTTAATTTTAACATGATTATTGATATGATTAAGATATGATATTCTTATGATAATGAACATTGAAAACTTAGTTTGGATATTTGGGTCAAGATAAGATTGTGATTAAATGTAATCATATGGAATTTAAAATTTTATATTTTGAATCTAAAATCTTATCATGACAAGAATATGATTAGGGTTTGTTAGAGATATTAGGATTTACATGGGATGTGAAACCGAGATGTCATAACATGTAATTAAATGATAAGAAAATTTAAAATTTGAATTAAGAATTCTTATCATAATACCCTAGCTAGATCACTATCTATAGTTATCATAAAATGTAATAGATATAAAATTTAGGAAACTTAGACTTAACCATGTCATTATTTGATCCTATGATCCCATAATTGATCTAATCAATTGGGCTTAATTACATTGGTGTCTAGAAAGGTTTGATCATGGTTTTTAATTGCTCCATTCTTTGCCTGGGAAAACCCATTCAATGGGATCGAAGGGTATGCTAAATAGGACCCCATTGATCAGCTGATCTGGCCATTGTTAAGGAAAGTTCTTAATTGATTAAATCAATTAAGGTTAATCAGGATGGTAGCAATTGATTTGGTACATAATTAGGGTTCCTAAATTAGATAGTGATCAGGATCCTAATTTGATTAGGAGTCCCAATCATAAGATTGGATCTTATGAAATTAAGGTTAATTGAGATTAATCTAAAATCTACATATAGGATATGTAACCTAGCATAGTACAAATGTTGTAGATGTAGATGGGACCTATATGCGCTAAATCCCTCCACGAATATTAAGTCATAAGCCTTCCATTGTTCACATGATACAAAATCATTAGGTCATGAGATTTGTTATGCCAAAGCCGAGGTCGAGTGTACTTATGAGGAGTTGATTATGGAACAATGGGTTGACTTAACTAGATTAGCTGGCATAATTGGCCAAAGTCAGGGTCAGTCTAATCTAGAGGCAAACTTTAGGGTGATCACATATGGATGTAATTGACAAGGCAATGTTCCCTAAATGATCTAGGAGTCACATTAGATGTGATTGATGATAATCTACCAAATGTGCCAAAGCCAAGGTCAAGGTAATTCAAATGAGGATCCTAGCCCACTAAGAAATTGAATGCCAATTTCTCGAGATTAATAGAGAGGGCTATTAACCTTGATAAAATAGTGGAGAAACCAACTTAATTAAAAATCTAGAATTACTATATTAAGTTAGTGATTAGTATTCATAGTAATTGACTCGTTCTAATTTTATGTAGGTTATCAGAGAAACCATGAGTGTAAACATCAACCTTAGGAATATTTTAGAATCCAACAAATTGACTAGACTCAACTTCCCTGATTGGCTAAGGAATGTAAGGATCGTTCTTCGATCTGAAAAAATTCTTTTTGTCCTAGATGAGGTTGCACCGGAGGTCCCACCATGGATGCTCCGACTGAGGTTCATATGGAATACAACCGGTATAAAGATGCTGAAGACATGGCCACATGTTTGATGTTGGCCTCGATGTCACCTGATCTTTAGAAACAGCATGAGCATATGAATACTTAGGAGATTTTAATATACTTGCAAGAGTTGTTTGGTGCACAGTCTCGTATGAAAGTTTCAAACTTCTAAAGAGTTGTTTCAGTGCAAAATGACTGAGGATTCATCAGTGGGTGCCCACGTACTGAAAATGATCAATTTGATTGAGAAGTTGGCATGATTGGGTTTTGTGATGGATCATGAACTAAGTATTGACTTGGTTCTACAGTCATTACCTCCCCTCTATTCATAGTTTGTTCTTAATTTCAACATGAAAAAGCTAGAGATATCTCTACCTGAGCTCGCGAATATACTGATGAATGCCGAGCCCAATATTAAGAAAGAAAAGGGGCAGGTTATGATCGTAGAGTCCTCTGGCACTCGTAAGAAGCGGCCAAAGAAGAATAAGGTCCAAAAGGCCAAGGCGACTAAACCAAATAAGGGCATTAAGAAAAACAAAGTAGCCAAGGGAAGTGTCACTTCTGTGGCAAGGAAGGGTGCATTGAAAGCAAACTGCAAGGCTTATCTGGCTAGCCTGAAAGAAAAGAAACATACAGATGCTTCTACATCATGTATATTTATGATTCAGATGTTTTCTTCTGTTACTTCTTATTCCACTTGGGTATTGGATACCGGTTGTGGATCTCATATTTGTATTAATATGCAGATGATAAAAAGCAGTAGAAAGCTGAAAAAGATGAAGTGATCCTGCATGGAAAATGGAGCAAAGGTTGCTGCTTTAGCTATAGGATCTTGTTCTTTGTCTTTGCCCACTGGGCTTGTAATGGAGCTTAATAATTGTTACTGTTCCAAACATAACAAAGAATATTATTTCCATTTCATGTCTTGTAAATGATGGATATACATTTGAAATTGGAAATAAAGGAATTTCAATTTTTAAAAATGAAATGTTCTTTGGTTCTGCTGAAATGTTCAATGGAATTTATGTTTTGAATTTACAATGCCCTATTCTCAATGTAGAAACTAAGAAATTAAAATCAAATAATTCTAAGAACTCATTCCTATGGCACTGTCGTTTAGGCCATGTAAATGAAATATGTTTAACCAAGTTACATAAGGATGGCTACTTGGGCTCATTCGATTGGGAATCGTTTGAGGAATGTGAGTCGTGCTTACATGGCAAAATGACTAAGTCATCCTTTACTAAAAAGGGTGAGCGAGCAACTGAATGTTTAGGACTAGTACATTCGGATGTATGTGGTCCTATCAATATTAGGCAATAGAGGTTTTTCTTACTTCATCACATTTATAGATGACCATAGCAGGTATGGTTATGTATATCTGATGAAGCACAAATCTGAAGCCTTTAAAAAGTTCAAAGAATTCAGATCCGAGGTAGAAAAACAAAGTGGCAAAAGTATTAAGATACTTCGATCAGATTGAGGTGGGAAATACCTAAGCCATGAGTTCTTAGAATATTTGAAGGAGAATGGGATTCTCTCTCAGTGGACTCCTCCTGGTACGCCATAGCATAATGGTGTATCAGAAAGGAGAAATCGTACATTATTAGATATGGTGCGATCAATGATGAGCCTTGCAAATCTTCCAAAAATGTTTTGGGATTATGCTCTACACAGCCGAATACACTCTAAACCGAGTTCCGTCTAAGTCGGTCAGCTCCACTCCCTATGAGATATGGTGTGGAAAGAAATCAACCCTTAGTCATCTAAGGATTTGGGGTTGCTACGCTTATGTAAAGCGTAATGAGTCAGACAAGCTGGGAGCTAGATCTGACAAGTGTAATTTTGTGGGATATCCTAAAGAAACAAAAGGATACTACTTCTTTGGATACCACTCGAGCAAAAGGTTTTTGTCTCAAGGCATGCCATATTCCTAAAGAATGAGATTTTTCTAAGAAACGACAATGGAAAGAAATATTGAGATTAGTGAAACTCAAGAACCACAAATTGATACAGACCGATTAGATGACATGGAGCAAATGTCAAATGCAGTGGGAGTTGAGCAGGAAACTCAACTCACATTCAGGCAACATTTACGTAAGCCTCTATCAGAAATGATGGAGCAACAGGTAGCTCCAAGTACACATCAGCTACGTAGGTCTAGTAGAACACATCATATTCCTGAGAGATATGGATTTCTTATAGAAGATGATGAGCCTACTAACTACGAGGAAGCAATTTGTGACATTGACTCCAAGAGATGGCTTGAAGCCATAAAGTCTGAAATGGACTCCATGTACGACAACTAAGTATGGACTTTGGTTGATCCACCTAAAGGGATAAAACCCATTGGGTGCAAATGGGTCTTCAAGAAGAAGATAAACATGGATGGTAATGTGATTACCTATAATGCGAGGCTAGTTGCAAAAGGTTACAAGCAAAGGCAAGGTGTTGACTTTGATGAAACCTTTTCTCCTATAGTCATGCTTAAGTCCATAAGGATTTTGCTTGCGATTGCAGCCTATTACGATTATGAGATATGGCAAATGGATGTCAAGACCACCTTCCTAAATGGTGATTTAGTGAAGGATGTGTATATGACACAACTTGAGGGTTTTGAGTCCATTGATTCTCAAAAGGTATGCAAGCTGCAAAGTTCCATTTATGGACTTAAGCAAGCCTCTAGAAGTTGGAACATCCGTTTTGATGAAACAATCAAAAAGTTTGATTTTATCAAAAATGAGGATGATCCATGTGTGTACAAGAAGGTTAGTGGGAGTGTTATTATTTTCCTGATATTATATGTAGATAACATATTATTGATAGGAAACAATGTATTTGCTGCAAGAAGTGAAGGAATGGTTGTCCAGCAAGTTCTCCATGAAAGATTTGGGAGAAGCAGCCTACATACTGGGTATTAAGATCTATAGATAGATTTAGGAGGTTGCTTGGATTGTCCCAATCAACGTACATAGATAAAGTGCTAAAATAGTTTAGCATGGAGGAATCCAAAAAGGGATTCCTGCCGGTATCGCATGGGATACATCTCTCCAAGGACATGAGTCCTAAGACCCAAATGGAGAGAGAGCACATGAATAGGATTCCATATGCCTCAACAATCGGATCCATCATGTATGTGATGCTATGTACGAGACCTGATATTTCTTATGCATTGAGTATCACTAGTAGATACCAGGCAAACCCTGGTGAGAAACATTGAATGGCCGTCAAGAATATCCTTAAGTACTTACGAAGGACTAAGGATATGTTCTTGGTTTATGGAGGACCCAAACTCATAGTTCAGGGTTATATGGATTCTAGTTTTTAGTCTGATAAAGATGATTATAAATCTCAATCAGGCTATGTCTTTACACTCAATGGCGGTGCAGTCAACTGAAAAGTTTCAAGTAGGAATGACTGCCTACTCTATGACCAAAGCCGAGTATATTACAGCATCAGATGCAGCCAAAGAAGCAGTTTGGATCAAAAAGTTCATCACTGAACTTGGTGTGGTTCCAAGCATTGCTGATCTAATGCACTTCTATTGTGACAACAATGAGCTATTGCACAAGCTAAGGAGCCAAGGTCTCATAGAGGTCCAAACATGTACTCAGGAGATACCATGTAATTAGAGAGATTATTGGTAGAAATGATGTAAAAATAGAATGAGTCCCCACTGAGATAATGTAGCTGATCCGCTCACTAAAGCCCTGCCGCAACAGAAGCATGATAATCATATTAAGTCACTCGGTATTAAATACATGGATGAATGGCTCTAGTGCAAGTGGGAGATTGTTAGTGTATGCCCTAAATCCAATTGGATTGAATGCTGTATACATTCTATGAATACAAATCAAATAAATGATTTCATCTATCCAGATGTCTTTTATTTGATATATTTGTCTGTGAGATAAAGTTCAAAAGAATGTGAACCGTGCATATGAATTTGTAATAGAGATTACAAATTATGAGATCCAAATTGCACGTTATGGTTTGATTCTTTAAACTTTCCTAATCAATGTGTAGATAGACTGGATACCATCGAACACCATGAGACTAGCACACATTGCATATCCTCACCCTTGGGGTGAGCAGCTAATTTCATAAGCTAAAGTATGAAGATACTTGGATAGGTGTGTGGATGCTCGTTATTGTAACGATGCATTGGATGACCCGTACAGAGATCCCATATGGATATTTTATATAGTGTCGATGGTTGATCTCTAATGACAGTGGTGTGAGTGATCCTTTGACTTGAGATCTTCATTGCATCTTATGTGTAGAATGTCATGCTTTGACGGCATCCAAATGTCGCTCTAGCCACGGATAGCAAATATGGTATCGATTGGGTATGACATGAAGCACATGAAGATAGTGTTTGATCAAGACAGGATTCATCTCCCTTGATAGAAAGGGTTATATCCCACGGCCACTTGATGGATTAAATTGATTGTTAAATCCTTGCAAGGTTGAGTTGGAATTCGAAATGGTTTCGAAGTTCTAATTCATATGAGTCAATTTTTTCTGAGATCAAGTAAACAAAGATCAATTACAGGGTTGACACATTCCATACCACTGATTGATCTGGGATATGTGACGAAAGGATTTGATCATACAGTAACCGTTCATGGACAAATGTTGTTGATGGTCACATCAACAAAATCTTTAGCAGTTGGGTGGTCATGATGCTTGGCTAGAGGCCTCTCATGATCTATAATCATATTGTTGACTTGGATAAAGAGTTGTCCAATCATTCCTAGGGTCTATGATTAAGACATGATTATTGCCAACATGTTAAAGGGCCTAATGGGTCACACGCATTAAGAAGAATTTTGGATGAATTAAAATGAGAATTAAATTAGATTTAATTCAGATAAGATGATCAATTAAATAATTGGGTGAGACCCAATTTAAAGAAGACAAAATAATAATGGATATGATCCATTATAGTAGAAGGAATGTTAAGGAGGAATTATTTGTGCATATGATGAACAAATAATTGGATACCCAAATATGACTTGATCCATGTGATGGATGGCTCTGATTATTCAGGTATGGATGGCCAATCTCAGCCATGTGAAGATGGAATTATGCCCATGGGATGAGGCATGATGAATCTCTACGGTTTGATGATGAACACGTACAAATTGGGGTATGTAGTTATGAGATAACCACCTCCTAATTTCGAAGGCTGAGGTTGTGGCACTTGGATTAACGTTACCATGAGAATGGGAGTTTCTTCTGTTTCTTTGGATTAACGTTACCTTGTCGTTACCATTAAGAGAGATCTCTTCTTCTCCCTTGGAACATTTCATTCTCACCCTATAAATATGGTTCCTTCCTCCTAGGAAGTGTGAGCATGAGAAGAAAAAGATTAGTTCTTTTAGATCTTCAGAGATATCATCTGTATTTCTATAAGGGGATTCAAGAGGCGTTAGCACCCCTCTCTCCCAAAGTATCATCTTCATACCTTGAAGGTCTTCATCCACTCTTTTCCGCGTGGATCACCGTTAGAGGTCGGACACGTGGATGGCTAGTGGCAGAGGATTCACCGGCTTCATTCTTTTCTACATCGATAAAGGACTCAGGTATAAATAAATCTAATATTTTAGATTTTATTTGAGATTTAATGAATCTATTCCTAAGGATCCTGAGCATATAAGAATTTTATATTTTATCTTTTTGTATATATTCATGAATTTAATTCATATCTAGAATACAAAATTCCCAACAAACACTACTTTAATGTTGTTATGCTCAGCATACTCCTAGTACTCCATCAATATACGATTCATATGCTCTCCCACCCTATTTTGTTATGGAGTACATAGAACTGTGTACTACCTAACAATACCATGCCGACAAAAGAATTCCTTGAACTCATCTAATGTGTACTCTGTTCCATTATCTGTTTTCAGACACTATCTTTTTTCCTTTATAGTTTTCAAACAAAGCTTTAAATTTAACAAAGCAAGAAAAAATATTACCCTTCCTTTTGAGCATATACACGCACTTTTCTAGAGAAATCATCAATAAAAGAAATAAAATATGTGGCACTTCCTAAAATTTTAATCAGAGCCTCTCAAGTATTAGAATGAATTAACTCTAATACATTCATACTTTTAGTAGAAGATGAAAGGTATGATGTTTTCCAAAAAAGTAGTTTTTACAAAATCTAAATTATTATATTTTAATTCATGAAGTAAATTTTGATCAAGTAATATCTTTAGTCCATGCTTGCTCATATGGCTCAAATACTTGTGCCAATTCTTGTAGATTTTGTCACTACATTTGCTATTGTTGAAAATTATGGTATAATATATTTCAATATCCAAAAGTTTCTTCCCTCCAAAACAATATCCAAAAGTTTCCCTTCAAAAGCTTACCCTCCTTTTGTCATGAAACCACTCTTTTAGTCCCACATGGAAAACATAACAAAACTTACTCTTACTTATATATGTGTTACTATCTTGCTTGGTTGAATTGTTGTGAGAAAGCTCACACACGCGCGAGTCGGGCCAAGCCCAATGCAAATCGGTGGAGCTGATTTGAAAACCAGTAATCGGGCGCATCGTGTGTGATCATCGCGCGCAGGGGGGTGCAAATCCCATCCATTGGATGCACGCGTGATAAGCAAGATTTTTATCTTTTTTTATTTTTCTTTTATTTCGTCATTTGACTGATTGACCCCTGATGAGTCGTTTGACTAATTGACCAAACTTGGATGCTGACCGACCCGCGACCTTTGGAATCCAATAGGAATTGGATTCATTCGTTGCTTTCAACCGGTGTTTGCTTCTTTATAAATATTCGAAGCAATGCCGATGATTAATTCATTCAATTTCAAATTAATTTGATTTCATCCTTATCCAGAGATCTATTTTTTCATTCTTATCAAGTCCAGAGATTCATTCCTTTACTTCGTTCTTATCCAGAAAGAAGGAACTCATTCGGTTGTTCATCCTCTTCTGACATTGGTGTGTGCACGCCTGTTAGAAGACTCGCTGCTGTTGTATCCTGGAGGGTAGCCGTGCTTTGATCTTCTGCACCGAGATATTATCTCTGAGAGGCGTGAATCTACTCTTAAGGACAGTGCCCTGCACGCCACAGCAACTTCTCAAATAGATAAGATCTTCTCAGGTATTATCTTTTTCTTCTTACTTATCCAACAGCTATAATAGTATCGTCTACCATAATATCACCAATCAATCTGTATAGACTACCCACAAGCTCTTCCTTCGCAACTATCATTGCTTCTTTAACAATCCTTAGTCAACCCTTCTCTCTCAAAAATTTATAACCATCCTCATCAAATTTTTCGAGTGATAAAAGGCTTTTCTACAAACCAAGTACATGAACACCTAAAATCAAGCGAGCGATGCCATCAAACACATTGATTTGCACATCTTCAATCCCCACTATCTTATATGTATTATCTTCACCCATGTAGATAGTGCCACCTTCACATGATCGATATGTATAGAATCAGTTCATATGAGGCATCAATAAAAAGATACACTTAAATCCATAATCTATAGGTCTTGTAAACTTTCTTGCGAAATTGCAAACAATATTTCATCATTTTCAGAAAAACCTGTGTCTTCTACCACATTTTCTTGAGAACCTTTTGAACTAAACACATGATCCAACGACTCAAGTCTAGATCCTTCCTGACTCATATTCTTACTGTCCTTTTTCAAGTGTCCCTTTTCTCATAGTTCCAACACTTCTCCTTTTATGCCTTGGATCTTGACTAACTTCTTGAATCAAGGCTTCTCTCCATGGATCTTCCCCTCACGGTCCTTTCATCACCAAAAGACCTATTATTTGCTTTTCTACAAAATTTTTTTTGGGTAAGCAATGTAAAAACAACAGGCTTCATCTTAAGATTGGTTTGGCGGCTAAGATTTATAACGAAGCCATCCCATGAATTTAACATAGAACGCAACAAAATAGCAACCCTTTCATCATCTCCAATATTAACCCCAACTGCTGCCAACTTGTTAATGAGAATGTTGAATTCATCTAAACGCTCCTGCAAAGATGACCCATTTTTTCATTCTTAGATTGTACAACTACCTTTGAAGAAAAAATTTTATTAGCCATGGACTTCCCTAATAGAGTTTCACAATGTATCCCATAGGTTTTTTTGTAGACTTTGACACATTGCTCAATACAGAGTCATCCAATGCAAGAAGTAAATTTGTCTTTGCTATTTGATTTTTCTTTTCAATAACCTCATCTTTCATGTCTGCCAGCTTGTTTTCTTTCCCTTAGACTGCAATTGCACATCCATCTTTAACCAACACTGCATGCATCTTCATCTTTTAAAGATCAAAATTAGAATCATCAAAGTGTGGGATTTCAAATTTGGTTAAATATGATCCGACCATCTTAATCCAATGCAAACACTATGCACCATCAATTTTATGCAAATTGAAATCTATCAACCAGGCTTTGATACCAATTATTAATATTTCTTCAACAAAAATATAAAATTAGAAACATAGAAAATAAAGGAATAATATCAAAAATAAGAAAAATAAAAGCAAGAGAAAGAGTACCAAGCTATTTACATGGTTCAATGTTATGTATATGTCTATGGAAGCAAATCTTCACCTTTTTTTTTTCACCAGTGGCAAAAGTTGGGTACAAGAGAATACAATCAACCCTTAAGAATTTTTCCTTCTTTCAGGCTCAAGAAAATAAGAGCTATCATGCAAACATCAAAGATAAAAAATCCTAAATGTATAAGAACCTTTTATAGTCCTTAAACTAATTGGTCTCGCTTCAATAAATAATATGACTTAATTTATCATGCCTTGGGTTTGATCATCTCAACAAGTCATCCACATAGATGGCTAAGATATTAACGCTTGTGTGTTTTGTAAAATGCCAAGATATATATATATAACTTGTTACATGGGCCAAAGGAACAAATCATGTCATATTCTAGGATCCAGGTACAATTCTATTCCAGTATCATAATGGTTTGACGATGATATCAAATATATTTTATCCATATTATTAGGCTCTATTTGGAATAGTTACTGAGAGAGCCAACAATAGTTATTTTCTATCAGTTATATATATGAGGTAGTTGTTTCTTAATAGTTAGGACCAATGACTACCTCGAATAGAGCCTTAGTTTATTTGGGTGGCACCTCTAACCTAAAGGCTGGGTATTGGTAGAGGTCTTGAGTTCAAAATCATAGGTATCACTTGGAATGGTAGCGAATAGATCTAAATTTCCTATAAATATTGTGCTGCAAGTCATACAGAACTAGAAATCCAAAGAAGAAACAGGCATCCATATTCTGCAACTTTGGTCCGATTATGGGCCAAACCTCGTGAACATTAACTGTAAGGGCTTATGCTAATGAGTATTTAGTCTTTCACCAATAACATATTGAGAAGACTTTGAGTACTTATAAAGAGTCAATGAGTTCGGATAACATCTTGGCTAGCTGTTTTAGATAAGATTCTGAATTATTATAAATGATATTGAAGCAGACTCATTTTATAGACTATCGCCAAAGGGGTCCTATTAATGGGCTCTACATATTTTATGATTAAATTTAATTAGGTTTAAATATGAATTTAAATATGAATTCTTAGTTTGGCAAGGATGTCAAAGGTTTTAACAATGAAAAGTACGTAAGACCTCGTGCTAGTGATTTTTTTTTTTTTGGTACAAATGAGCGATCACATCCTTCTGAGGTGAGTCAAACTCGATATATCAGAGTATAAAATTTGAGAGAGAACCAGAGGGCACAGGTCATCCGGTAATCAAGTCCAAGGGTCAGAGTGATGGGCCACCCAGGCAGCTACCCAGTCGGCCACTGAGTTAGCTTTCCGATAGACATGTCGGACCCGGGTGGTCTCAGCCTGACAAAGCATAGCCCGAATATCACGGATCAGAGGAATGGAAGAGCACTGATCACCAGAGTCCTGACAGAGCCAACTAATAACAGAGGTGGAGTCCTCTTCAATGATCATCCTGCGGCTCCCTAGCCTGCGAATAGCAAAAGAGATACCGGCCCAAGCTGCATACAGCTCCACTAAAGGGACCGATAGATCAAGAAGGCCGAAGCGACCCGCAGCTATCATCAACCCATCCGCCCAACGGATCACAAAGCCCGAACATCAACTCTACCACGGACGCTCCCATCAAAGTTTGACAAACCCTAGGGGTGGGGGCTCCCAAGAGGTAAAGACCGTCCGTCGGTGCGCTGCCAAGGCAGCAGAGGAGCCCCGGCTTCCAGGGTTGTCAGAACCAAGAACAGTTTGATGAAGAGTGTACTCCGCAGAGAGGGACAAAGCAGTCTGAATAAGCCTAAGAGGGGGAACAACCTCATCAGAGAAAATGATCCGGTTCCGAGATAACCAGACCTGGTAAGCTATATAAGCAGCCGAAGTACCCACCTTCCAGTTACCCTTCCAATTGTCAATCCTGATCAATCACAGAAAAGAGTTGCAACTAGGGCCACTCCCATCACCCCAGAGACCAAACCCAAAATCTGCCAAATCAATCTCGCTCTACCACACAAGAAAATAGCATGATCAATGGTCTCATCGCCTAGCCCACAAAGAGGACACGCAGGCTGGATCGACAGACCCCTCCTAGAGAGCAGAGAACACGTAGGGAGGCAATCCCAAGCAATTTTCCAGATGAAGAGGCAAACTCTGGGGTGAATGGGAAGCTTCCATATCCAAGAAACATCCAAAGTAAGCCTGGGCTGAGGTCTGTAAGCCTTCACAAGATCTCTGATAGGGGCATGAGATGAAAAGGATCGCCTTCATAAAGTGGAGTCAGGAATATGACCCGACATCAGAGGAATAGAGAGAATACGCTGATGAAGCTCATCACCAAACAGAGAAGACACTAAAGAAGGGTGCCAGGCATGACGATCATGATCAATCAAATCAGTAACTCTCATACCACTGGGAATATCAGAGCTCACAAAAGTAGGCCACCGGCTAAGGGGAAGATTTGCAATCCAAGTGTCACGGACAGCATCAACAGAGGCACCGTCACCAATCATCCATGAAATGTGAGACAGGATGGCGGGGCCATGACGACAGACCTCTTTCCAAAAGAAAGAGTATCCTCGAATAGACTGAGGAGAAGTAGAAGGGTCCAATCTCCATATTTGGCACGCATAAACGAACTCCACAAGCAGTATGGATCAAGCAGGAACCGCGAAGCATGTCTAGCAATCAAAGCCTCCCTCCTAACTATGAGAGAGTGGATCCCCAGCCCCCCTTCTGAAATCAGTAGACAAACAGTGTCCCAAGCCATAAGGTGGATACCATGCCCAGCCTGTATAGAGCCCCAGAGGAAATCTCGAAAATATCTCTCCAACCGCCTCAGACAAGAAACCAGAACAACACATTAGATAAGATGTAGATTGGGAGAGAAGTAAGCACAGACCGGATAAGGGTGAGCCTAGCCATCATAGATAGCCCAGTGACCTGCCAACCATCCAACCGGACCCGGACACGACGCTCAAGGTCACTGAAGTTAGAAGAACGCGGCCGCCTACCCATGATGGTAATCCCCAGATAGGAAAGACGGTCAGCCTGCACAGAGATATCCAAAATTTGCATAATAGATCCCCTGGTAGGAAGAGCAGTTTTCGGACTGAAGCAAATCATAGATTTACTAAGGTTTACTTTCTGACTAGAAGCCCGACAATAAGACTGAATGACAGTAGCAAAGATAGAAGCGTTGAGGTAGTGGCACTGCCCAAGAGGATACAGTCATCAGTAAATAGAAGATGGGAGAAAAAGGGCCCATTAGGCCCACCCCTATAAGGAACAAAGGAGAGATCCTGCTGAGCCAGAGAAAGAGCCCGAGATAACGCATCAGCAGATAAAATGAATCGGAATGAAGATAAAGGGCATCCCTGCCTCAGACCAATAGTAGAATGAAAGAACTCCGTCTGGCCACCATTAATAATGATATAGAAGGACGTCCGATGAACACAAGCCCTAATCCATGCAATAAAGAGATCAGCAAAACCAAACTCCTGAAGAGCGCGATAGAGAAAATCCTAGCTCAGTTATCATAAGCTCTCTCCATATCCAGCTTCACAGCCATAAGACATCGACAGGCAGGGGCACGGTGAAGGTCATGCATAAACTCTTGAGCAAGCAACACATTATCAGAGATGCAGCGACCTCTAAGAAAAGCCCCTTGCTCAGGAGAGATAAGGTGAGGAATCACCCGCCTCAGCTGAAACCAATAGACGAGCGCAAACCTTGTATAAAGTAGTACATAAACTAATCGGCCGATAGTGCTAAGGAATAGAAGCATCTGGACGTTTAGGCACCAAAGTAACAAAGGTCTGGTTCCAGTCAGAGGGAATATATTTAGACATAAAAACCACCTGGATAGCCTCTACAACATCCTGGCTCACAATCTCCTAATAATGGCGGAAGAAAAGGGGGGGGGGGAATCCATCAGGCCCAGGGGCCTTATCAGGTCCAAGGTCCCATAAAGCCATCCTAATCTCCTCCGAGTAACAGGCCTAGTGAGAAGGTCATTCTCAGAACCAAAGACCTTAAAGGGGGATGGAACAGGAGTAATAGGGAAGCCATCCCCTGTCAGCTCAGTCCATCTAGACTGGAAGCAATGATGAAACTGATCTCTGATAACCTGGATATCCTCATGGACAGTCCCATCCTCATCAACAACACGCCGGATTCGGTTCACCGAACGGCGATTTAAAGTGGCCTGGTGAAAAAATTTAGTGTTTTGATCACCTTCCTTGACCCACTAAATCGGGACCTTTGCCTCCAAAAAATTTTCTGTTGCCGAAGGAGAGAGTGATGGAGAGCCAGGTTAGAACGGAGATAAATAAGGTCAGAATCAAGAAGACAACCACACTGATCTTCCTTAGCCTAGAGAGAGGAAATAGTAGACTCAACCTGCTCAACTTGCCGCACAATGTCACCAACCTCCACCCTATTCCATCTAGAAAGTCTCCGTCTCGCAAGCTCCAGACGTCTGGATAATCTATAAGTAGGACTCCCTCTAACAGGAATGCGCCACACCTGAGCGATTAATGTCCTGGCACTAGAGTAAGAGGTCCAGAATTTCTCAAACTTGAAGGGTCTCCTTTGCTGAGCAGCCATATCAGTGGAGATGAGGATGGGACAGTGATCCGAGGCAATCCTGAATAAGTGAGTAACTGTGGTGGACGGATGATACCGAAGCCAGTTAGGGGTGGCCAAAGCTCTATCCAGGCATTCCCAAACTCTAGCAGATCCCAATCGGTTATTGCACCAAGTAAATTGGGATCCATGGAAACCCAGGTCCAATAAATCAGCAGCGGCGATGAAGGTCCTGACTCCGAAACCCCAGGGGATACAACAAACCGCTTTCCACCCTTCTTCTCATTAGCCCCAACTATACAGTTGAAATCACCAGCAAGCAAAGAGGGAACAACTTGTGCAATCAAAGATCGAATATCATCCCAGAGCACACGACGCTCCCGAAAGTCTGTGCTGGCATACACAACCAAAAGGAGCCAAGGGACCGACATCCCCTCAGTAATGACAAGCGCAACCTGCTGGGAACAACCATGAAAGGCATCCACTCTAATATCAGCTCTCCTCCATAATTCCAAGATACCGCCAGATAAACCAACAGAGTCCATAGCATAAGAAAACCAAGCTTTAGAAATCTACCTCCTAAAACTAGCCAGACTAGTCCCTAATAGGCGAGTTTCTAACAAGATACAGATGTCAAAACTGTAGAGCTGCATAAACCTCCAAAAGAGGAGCGAAACGACGGTTTCTGGGCTCCTCTCACATTCCAAATCAAAATCTTCATTTAGAAGGGAGCACCCCCCGGTCCCCTGACATCACCAAGTCAGCGGATCCCTAGTCAATACTATCCATCAGCTCACCCGTCACCTCCGGCTGAATGGCCTTCTTAAGGAGAGTGACAGCAGAATCATGATCAAGCCTGTCCTCCGCAGCCAACTGAGTGACCTTAGAGCAAGCAACAGGGGCATTAACTGCCTTATCACAGGAGTACACAGCCCCCTCTATCGACTGAGAATCCTGTTCCATAGAGACATCCACTGGTGTAGAGATCACATTCAAGGAGTGAACTCTGTCAAAATCAGAGGCAGTGCTTTTTCCCTTCCCTTTGGAAGACCTGGAGACCACCCTCGGAACCGAGTTGTAACAGGCCGGGCCCGCTTAAGTGGACCCGGGTAGGCATCCGACCGAACCTTCGGACGACCACCCATTTGTCGGAACCCAAAAGGGCAAAAGGATTAGGGGCAATGTTCAGATTGAGCTGATTCAAAGTAGATTCAGGCAATCCTGGGCCTACTGCCTCCACTGGCACGCCAGCCACAAACCGGCACGCCCCCATCCCCGGCACAGGGTCCTTCAAGGGAGCTGCAGACCCTTGACCACCGCAAGCTTCCAGTCTGGGGAACCGTCCTCTGCTTCTCCGGCATGGAAGCAACACCAGGGCACTCAGACCCCTCCGGCTCAGCCACAGCACCAGGGCACTCAGACCCCCTTGACGTAGAACAGAAGACAGCCGGCACAGAGCAACAGACCCCCTCCCAAGCTTCCTCCGAGCAACCTTTCTGGGGGTCTGCCACCCCCCAGCTGAAGCAGAGGAAGGCCCTGGACCCCCCAGCTCCACCTCGCCCGAAGCAGCAGAAGGGCCAAGGGGAATCCACCGTCGCCGGAGCGCCACCATCCACGGGCCGAAGACAGGGACAGCCGGAGGAGAATCACCAGCCGATGCAGAAACACACACCAGAGGGATGGAGCGACCCACAGGTCCCACATATTCCGTCAAGATGCTCATATACAAACTGTTGCCAGAAAGCATCTCCACAGCCACGGATCCTCGCCCCCGGCCGAAGAGGTTTGCTTAAATCCACCCTGACACAGGCCCTAGCATACCCTCCACGCTGCCTCTCCTTCGTGGAAGAATCGAGAAATTGGAACTCCCCTGCGACTGAAATAATTGAGCTAACAACTGCCTCTGTCCAAAACTCAATAGGGAGAACCGGAAGTCTGATCCATAACAGAGCCGAGAGCAACGAATGATCCGAAGAAACAAATTTGGGGTGCCAGTCAGACACAGCTATAATCTGACCATTGGAGACCCACGGCTTCCCCAGAACCTGAGCCTTCGCTAAGGGGTCGGCGAACCGGAAGAAGTAGTGACGATGGGCCAGTGACACTGCCTCTATCTCACTGGAAATGCCCTCCCGGCGGAACTCTCTGATGATAGCCTCTGGGGGCACCCAACGGGAAAGGCTTCGAGCGATAACCGCCAGCTTTCCCCAGCCAGCAGCTTCTTCCTCCAGAGCATTGACAGGAACCTGCACCACCTCCGGGAAGCGGCGCTCAAGCTCAAAAATTTCAGCCGAGATGGAGACGACGCCACCCAAACAAAACGATTTTCAGCAGCACGCCGCCATGCCATCTCGCCCTTCTTTCCGCCATCCGAGACCACTGGAGGAGAAGGCTGAGCAGATGCCATCTCTTAGTGAAGCTCATTCAAGACCGACGCCGAAGTTCACCGGAGATCCAAGGAAAGACAGCCGAATGCATAAATCTCAAAGCAAATGCTAGAGAAACATACAGTGCTTTAAGAATCGGGCATGTTAAAATTACTGTAGCAGCTTCGCCACAGCAAGATGAAAACGCCACAACTATAGCACCAGTACACCATAGCTATAGGCTCAGAAATACCACAGCTACATAGAGATCGCCACAGAATCGTCACAGAATCACCACAGCTACATGGAGATCGCCACAGAATCGCCGCACCTCGTGCTAGTGATTGCTTGATCTAATATATTTTATATATTAAAATGTTTTGATACTTGTATAGGTTTAAAAAAATATTTTTTTGATTAGATTAAAAGAAAAAAAAAAAAAAAAAAAAAAAGTAAGATACGGCGCGGTGGCACCAACTAATGTACTTAAAAGTGCTCATCCCAATCTTTACCAGCCTCACCTGCTGAAGCCTTTTAATGCCAAGCCGCCCAATTCTGTACGCTTATTCTTGAAGTCTAAGTAGGGAGCGTTGCAGCTTTTTTGATTATTGGAGCCGTCAAGTGATATCAAACTCCAGATGAAGATTATTATATTAATTGGAGCTGTCAAGTGATATCAAACAACGACGTTAACTGTGAAGTTGTTCCCACCAACAGCATCGAATCTTGCACTCCAAGGGCATCTTGGAGGCCCAGTACTGGAGTTGCCATCGCATCCACACCAACGACTTTGACAAGGATAGCCACTCCTCTGACTTTTATTGCTTCTCTTCCTTTATTCCTATCCTTTCGTAAGCCTCCTTCGGCTTTTATATATTGGTTTAGTTGGCCGGGACCTGGATGCAGATCCTTTTGGCTCATCGCCTTTCTGATGCAGTTCCATTTCAAAAAATAATTAAAAAAAGGTTTCTTTAATCTGTGTGGTCTAGGTATCAACCCCTCGCAGCACCGCAATTACAAAGGCAAGATGGCGCTGATCAATCTTATATATCAGATTATTGATAGAGATATAGACTAAAAGTTATGCTTTATGTTATGTCTTTACATTTTAATGAGAATTCATTTTGAGCAATGTGTGCCATTTACTATATATATGTGCATGTGTCTAGTATTTACAAAGAGTATTTGATCTAGTGTGTAGAGTACGGCTTACACACAGAAGACTAGATCATCGGTTCTTTTGGAATACAAGTTTATTGTTCACAGTTTTAGATGGAATTGGACACACCATCAGTAGAACTGTAGCACAAATTTTAGTAGGTCTGTCTTGACTACGGGGAATGGTTATTCTAACTATTTGTGCTAGTACACTTTGTGTGTATTGAACAGGACCCAGTTGAGTTAATTATTTTATACTGACTTTATAAAATAATTTAAAACTCATGAATATTATGATTACTTATGCTCTTAATCTGAATTCTATTTCTAGACACGTGTATGTAGTGATTATTGCTTTGATTACACATAGAGTGAGATTCTATATGAGTCAATAAACTCAGTGGGTTGGGCAATAACATTATATATATGGTGAATATTAATAGTTGAAGGAATCCACGTCCTGTTAATTTGGATTGATGATATCCCCTTGAGAAAGCTTATAAGTTTTGATTGTATCAAATCTTGCAAGTGGATTTTGAATCCGATACATCAAATAAGTTAAGTGGATAAGTCTCAAGGATAATAACAGCCAATTAAATTATATTGTCAGTAATTAAATTTAATTGGTGGATATCTGTAATCTTAACGTGGGGAGATAATAAGTATTTAATATTAAGGCTCAAAAATATAAATTCGAATATGATTAGGAGTACAATTATAATTCTTTAGTGGAATGAATTGTAATTTACGTAATTGAATCCTAACCCGGGATAGGATTAGGAGATTTAATTACGTGGGAAGTCCTTTTCATATTTGCCTATTGGTCCCTGTTGTAGCCCTATAAATACCCTCTCAGTTGGTTGCTAGGGTTAACATTTTTGAGGAAAAAGAAAAACAAGAAACCCTAGGTCGGCCGAGAGATCCCACCATCTTGTGAGAGAAGGAAGGTATTTTCGGGAATACGGCGGAAGGCTAAAAGGTTGAGGTCGAGCAATCAAATCAAGTGTTCCAACGTTCAAGTCTGAAGGTATGATCTTATACTCATAGATTAGAACGGTAAAAGTTTTTGTATTACTTATATACGCTATAGCCGTGATCTTGGGGGTATTCCGTGCTCCCCAACAATTGTCCACTAGCCCAAGAAAGTAAGATAAAAATAAGATTCACGCTAATTTAGGTTACAAGAAAGTAAATTGAACAAGATCCACACTAACTTGAGCCATCATAGTCCAAAATGAATCCAATTGATACTTATCCATCTCAACTGATTATAAATCATTCCACCTCCTTAAAGGGGACAAGTTCAAGAGGTAGCTCATTATTGATGTAACACTTTGCCCTTCGACTGGTGCATAGTTCTGATATCATTTTATAACGATTCGGGCTCTAGGCTCGCTCATCCATAAGCTCGTTTCGTTACAAGAAAGTAAGATGGACAAGGTCCATACCAACTTAACCACCACAGTCTAAAAGAGATCCAATTGATACTTATCAATTTCACTTAACTGGTTATAAATCATTTCATTTTTCCTAAATTATTTGATATGAGACTAATTGAAAGGAGTATCACACATATAGCTTGAACCCATAGCAGATTTTGTTAGGCCTAAAAGAATTTGGTAGAAAATATGTTTACATTTTAAACCAACCTACCTTCACAGGCGTGGGTTGTAAAAAAGATCCCCCAGTTATAACGTAGATAACATGCACTCAGTTATTAATTAGTTGTCCTCGGATAGCACTAGAAGACCCATCCAAATTGGTCACTGTAAACATAGTGTAGCAATTATATATGCTGGGGAAATTACTTGTCCGTCAGGAAATCACACCACAAGATTCAGGGAAATTTAAGAGTGCAGCTCGGTCTTTTGTTCACCTTTAATTAAACTTTGGTTAATCTCCTCATTGGAAGGGAATTTTTCTCCAAGCTAGCTTGTTTGGTGCATCTACGAATGGTAGGTGGCCCAGCTGTAAGTTCATAAAGAGGATGGCAATAGGACGGATCGACCTTTCATATCCATATTCACTTCATACCTACTACGAATATAAAAAATTTATGCTAGCACCAAAACCTGCGAAGATTATATAATATTTATACCTCTTTATTACACTTATACTTGTTGCTGCGTACCCATCACCTATTTTTTTAAAACATTTTTTTTTTTTGTAAATTAAATAAGTTTGATTAATTTTTAACTATTAGTTCCAATAAAATATATAAAAATTATATAATTTTAATATTAATGAATCATAATTAAATTTCATTCTTCAATAATAACATCAATATAATTAGTAAATAAGAATAAGTAAGTATTAATATTTTTGCTAGATAGTGTAACGGATGTGGGATAGGATAGAACGAGTAAGTCTTTATGTTGATATTCATTTGATCATTTCATGTAGAATGAGCAAACTGTTTCTAACGCAAAGCTCCGAGCTAATTAAAACATAATTCACCAATAACTTGCAATTACATCAACACACGCGATCGAAATCGTACCCTCGTTCATCATCTCTAATTAACCCCCCGTTTAATTTATTTACTCCCCTGTTCCGGAAATCATAAAATATGGCAGCTTATCATTCGTCGACGTTGCAGTTGGAGATCTGCTGGAGCTTGATGGCCGACGGGTCGCCGACGCCGTTATCGGGGTGCAAAGAAAGTAAGGCCGGGCAAGTGACGGAGAGGTGGGAGTGGCGAGTGATCCAGGAGCCCACCTTCCACCGGATCTGGGCGTCGAACTTGACGACGAGGAGGAGTAAGCCGGACGACTGGTCCTGGGCGAGACACTCGGCGACGTAGGGCGCCAGCGGGATGGCGGCGCCGCAGAGGTACGGGGACCAGACGGTGACCTCGCTGTGTCTCTGGTAAAAGGGAGGGATGTCGGTGGCGAGCGTGATCTGCTGGTTCTTGTAGGTGGCGAAGACGTCGACGCTGTCGTAGTAGATGCCGGTGTTATCGTTGGGGTTGCCGGCGGAGATGGTTACCTGCAGGGTGGAAGACAGGAGGCTGTTCGGGGGTGAGGTGACGTTGAAGGTGAAGACCGAGGCGTTCTGGAGGTTGAAGTTTGTCTTGATAGGCCGGAGGATGAGATAGATGGTGACGATGATGAGAATGTTCACCGTGATGAAGGCAACGATAATGATGATCCAGAGGCGCTTGCGATCCCACCAGTCGTGGCACTCGTCGTGCTCGCATTCGCACCCGCCCGACATGGTGCTGGTGATCGTGGGTGCAGGGCGCCGCCGCGGAGGAGCTGGAGTGGGGGGGGCGCGCGAGAGAAGGGTGCGATGAGGATGGAGCTTGGGAAATAAAGATATAACCTTCGAGGCTTAAATTAGCCTATGGAACCAGGTTTTATAATGATGTTTCCACTGGCCACATGCAACGTTACTCGATCGGTTCCCTTGACTCAAGGGCGGTGGACTTAATTTTGGCGACGGGCAGAAGATATAATAAAATGTTTTAGATCGAGGGACTCGTGGTGATCGATGATCATGATTCGATGGGGGATCGGGGACATTCAACGAAGGCAGGCACAAAAATAATATGCAACTTTGTAATATTTGTGAATAAATAAATAAGTAAAGAAGTGATAGCTCCTAGTGTAAGTTACGCAACGAGTTAAAACTTGAGCGATGACTTAATAATTCGACCTACCATTTCTGCACGTGGGTGGGCCCAAATGGGAACGAGTGGATCTTTTGATCACAGCCGTTGGATATTTCATGCCGATCAAGAGAGGCATCGAAAGATCGGTGAGCTGTAACACCTATAAAAGCACCCCTCAACGAGCAAGTCGTCGGCTGACCGTCGTTAATATATATATATATATATATATATATAAAGACCACTGCTTGACGCCCCGTGGAATAAATGGGAGGCGGCAATGAGAACCATGGCAATATATAGAATTCACCTAATTTCAAACTATGACTCGAACCAGATCACATGGCTCGCCTGGCCTTCGGAAGCCCGAAGGACGGCGCGTTAAACTGAACGCGTTGTACAAAACGCGCCCGACGCACGTGCTGGTCCGGCAGCGCAGCGACAGTCCAGGCATCAAGTCGGGCTGGACTCAAATTCGGTCAGATATAACTGAACCAATAGAAATTTATTAGAGCTCAAACTTAACTTTTGATATAATAATAATAATAATAATAATAATAATAATAATAATATATGCTTATGTAGAATAGACTTGATTATATTAAAATGCAATTAAGTTCAAGATCTAATTGCTTTTCATATTCTTGGATAAATCTATATTTTAGAGCCATTCTATTTTTTTATTTTTTTATTTTAAAATTAGTAAATCATATAAATCTAAGGGTAGAAAAGGTAATCAGATATATACTTGACTACGTTCAAATATAGTTAAATTTATCTTTAATATATATATATATATATATATATATATATTTTAGGTTCGATCAGGCTTTTGTTTTTTTGAGCTAAAAAAAATTTGGCTCGAGCACTAAAATTATTCAACTCAGGTTTGTTTGTTGTGGTACCATGCTATGGCGCCATTTAGGCCATGTTGGCATTACCTATAAAATCTAGTTCTTTGGCTTGGTACGAATTATGAGCCATATTTATGGGTCCATGCCAAGCAATACTAACATGTAAGTTAATCCCTTTTCTATTTTCTAATTTTAAAATTTTTACAAACTAAATTAATCAAAATATTTTTTAAATATAGTTGTTTATGTCTATTGGAGAGGTATTTTGACAAAACCTCCTAGCTGTTATTGGGTTGTGCTGGCTCGTGAGCCTCAAACCCTTGAGAGTAGGGGTTTAGACCATGCTAGCGGGTTTACACTACTAGGCCAATGATAAAAAAGGCTGAATCTAATTCAATCATGCACTACTATCCGTATATCTCCATCCACACATCAATCGTTGGATAACAAAGGATGAATTAATACCGCTCAGGCGGTGGCTTGGTGGTCAGGGCCTTCTTCACGCCATCAGAAGGTCTCAAGTTCGAGAAATGATATTGCGGCCGACTCGAATAATTTCAAGGTTAATCCTTGGAGCCTGAAACTCTGTTGGTTGGCCAACTCGTCTTCGGGCGGGGAACGGCTACGAAAATCCAGCACCGTGCACAGAACATTCCCTGGCAGAGAACGGGGCTGCATGGGACCTAGCTACGGATCGGCTTAGCCCTCCTTCCCCTTTTTGTACCAAAAAAAAGGATGAATTAATGATGAGTATGAGGCCCAAGTTTGGGCCAACTGATAATTAGTTGGGGGTTGGTATATCTGACCAACCCATCACAAGAAAAAAAAAAGCTAAAATATACTTTTTATCCCTAAACTTTTACTCAAATTCATATCGATCCTTAAACTTTTAGTTATTATAATTTAGTTTCTCATATTTCAAAAATATTGTATTCTTGATAACCCATTATATGGGGCCAGTAAAATTTAATCAAATAGCTAACAAAACACCCTGATACTGGCATGTGGACTAGTTGATAGGATGATACACCATTTATTTTATCTATTTTAACTAACCCTCTATAATGAGATGTCAATAATGCAACATTCTTAAAATATAAAGGATTAAATATAAAAGCTGAAAGTTTGAAGACCAACATGAATTTTGAGTGAAAGTTTCATGGTCATAAAATAAGGCCTATTGAGAGGTATAAAGTTTATTTAGTTGAAAAGTCATGCCCAACAAAAAAAAGTATAGACTATGAAGAAACTTTTTAACATATTGTAAGGTTTACTTTTGTTCATTTTATCCTAGCCATAGTAGTATATTTAGACTTAGAATTGCATCAAATAAATATTAAGATAACATTCCTCAATGAAAAATTAGATGAAAAAATCTACATATATTAGTCTATAGATTTCATTGCAAAGCTTAAGAGCATAAAGCTTACGAGCTTTAAAGGAATATATATATGTTAAAGCAATCAACTAGATAATGGCACCTAAAGCTCCAGTAAGCTATCTCATCTTATGATTTTATAATGATTGATGAAGGCCCCTATGTGTATGCCAAACAATCCACAAATAGATTTGCAATTTTATCTCTTGATGTGGTTGATATTTTGCTGGCTGAAAATGATAAGGCATTTGTACTCTCCATAAAAGATATTTTTAAGATAAAGATATGGGTAAGACAAATTATATACTTAAGAGTTGCAATCCATTGGGATCGTTTAAGAAAGTTACATGCCTTGTTACCAGAGCCCTACATTAAGTAAAATACTTAAATGTTTCAAGATGAAAAAATATAAACCCATAGACATTCTTGTATCTAAAGCTAAAATTTAAGTCTCAAAATATGCCCAAAGATTTTAGAAGTAAAAAAAGAGATGTCAAAGGCACTATATATTAGGATAGATGGAAGTTTCATCAATGTTATGTACTCGGCCTAACCTATACTATGTCATAGGTTGGTTAGCCAGTATCAATTGAATACGGGATAGGAACACTAAAAGGCCATTAAAAGGAAGTTAAAATATCTAAAAGGTACCATAAATTATTTCTTTTGCTATCAAGGATCTGATTTTGCATTTAGTTGGTTATACAGATGTTGACTAAGGACTTAGACAAATGCAAATTGACTTCAAGTTATGCATTCTTGGTTGGTAATGGCATCACTTTTTTGAATATTAAGAAACAAACCACATTATCTATAATGGAGGCAAATTTTGTAGCTTGTTCAGTGCAAGAAGGTGTTTAGTTAATGAGACTCTTGTAGCATATGAGAATTTTAATTGATTATTTAGGACTTGTTATAACCTAGGATTGCATAAATTGTGATGAAATATTATTACAAAGTACACTTGTGCTCAAAAATCATATTTGTTTTGATGCTTTAATGAATATTTATTTCATCAAATAAGTACCCTTATTAATATTTATAAAGCTGCTTATATAAGAATTAGCGCACACATATATTGGCTAGAATATGATAAGAAAACGAGTATCAAATATGCTTTAGCTGGCTCTCTCACAAGAGCAATAGCCTCTGGCATTTGGTCAATAAGTAGAGATCAAACAATTTTAAGCACAAAGTAATCCAGGAAGTGATCAAGCTTTAATAAAAGTCATTTTTGATAAAAGAATCAATATGGGATCTCTATAACAATGACGGGATTGATATATATATCCCACTATCTATGTAGCCTATGTAAAAGCTATATATAAGTTCTCCGTTGACACTTGAAAAAATTACTCTCTCAGAGAACTTAAGTTAGGCACCAATAGGCAATTGAATTAGGATCACCATAATGTTCAAAAAGGAATATGGTATACTCTCCAAAGAAAGTGAGAATATTATAACATAGTGTTCATATCATGTGTGCTCTTTCAACTAATATAGGAAATGAAAAATGGATCTCTACTTTTACACTGTTAGTCTTCTAAAGATATTGTGTCATCAATTATTATCCTTTGTGATTTTTGGCTAATTTAGTAATCGCTACTTTAGTATCTTTTCAATGGTCATGAATGATTCAACTTTATGGAACATGTTTAGGAAAGCAACTAGGTTCATATTAACATATTTGAGTAGGAAAGAAAGACTATTTTATTTTACATTTATTACTTATATTCATTGTTTGACCAATTATGTTCGTTATAATTGTTGAAAATTATGTCCTAAAGCCAATCATTTGATGATTGTGCTAATGTAAATTATATATAAATTAATATATTAATAAAAATTATTTGACAGTTTATTTATTACAAGAACATCTTCTTAAAACTCCTAATAGTAATGAAGCCCTCAGGATCTTCCTTCATAATAAAGGAGGAGTTATCTTTGAAGGTCCTCAAAAGAGTTTGCGACCAAATGATATACTATGACAGGGCCATAGTACTTTCAATTATAGGACGTTGTATATCATATTTGTTGGTTGTCCTCTTAACCAAGGAGTGTAGAGACACTGGTATAATATACAGGTAAAAGTGTAGGAGTACATTTCACCGAACATGACTCATTTTCAGATACTCTACTGTCAAGAGTTAATCTAAGAAGATATGGGTATAAGTATCCTTTAGACCTGAAGATTACAACCGATGACTTGCAAGCAACTCATTGTACTTAGGTGCTAGACCACCTAGATTTCTAATCCAGCTACGAAAGGTTACTGGGTGCAGTCAAGTACTTGTGGTAGTCAGTTATGGATCAAGATGGAATTTGACCTATCCCGTTAAAAGAAGAAATGCTTGTGTTTCAATTTAGCAATACCTTGGCCAAGGTACTTCATGTAAAAGTCACATGATCACTAAAGTTGAAATCACTTTATGGATTTGCTGTTTAGAGTTGACAGGCTCTTAATCCATCCTTAGCATTTGTGGTCAAAAGGATGAATTATACGGTAACTATTTCTTAGGGTTCTTGGAGTTTGCTCTGCAACTCTTTGACCTATCAGGATGTCGGGTTCCATTGCTAGATGGGCATATCGATTAGTATAGAAAGTTGTTCCTATGCTACCGACTTAGGTTCGAACCTAGAGAGTCAAACGCATAGAAGTTTCCTAGGATGATCCATTTGCTGATCAACGATTGAGAATCATGTATGATTTAATTAATCAATTTGATTGATTGAATTATCTCAATTGGGAGAAGTACAAGTGAATCAGATTCAATTACTTTTAAGTCTATTAGAAGGACTAATCAATTTCAAATATTGATTTGAAATTAGACTTGATTTGGATTTAAATAGATTCAGGACTAGCCAAATTTGATTTGGGCTAGGACCATGATCTATGTAGGTTCAATCTAATAAATTCAAATCAGCTTAAACCAAAACCCAAACCCAAATCCCATGTGTGAAAAGAGTTTTCTCGCATAAGGATCTCACATGCTGAGATGGCTGAAATCTCATCTCATGAGATATTAAATTCTCATGTAGAATTTAATGTATAACATTAATCTTCTCCAAATGGTTCCGTTGGAATTCTAAGTGTTAGAATTCATGTACCTCTTTGAATTAACCAACGATGGAATTCTAAGTGTTAGAATTCACATCGAACGTCGGAATTAACCAAACGCTGCATCTCTTTGGTTTTCACCGAACGATAGAATTCTAAGTGTTAGAATTCAATGGGCTAAAGGCTACATTGAGCCCCTACATGAATAGTTGGGAAAGGATGTGATTCTGAATTCCTTGCCTACATCCTTCCGACCTTTCCTTACTCATTTTCGAATGACAAAGCCTGCAGTCAACTACCACGGTTTGTTGGGATTGTTACAGAACTTTGAAAAGGACAACCAGCTCTCTAAGGGTTTGGTTAATGTGGTTGAAGGATCTAAGGTAGGGCGTTAACCCTTTGGGAAAGGAAAGAAGAAAAAGAATAAGAAAAAAGGTGCAATATGCTAGGACATCTATAAGGGGTCAGATGCAGAAGAAGAAAGTTGATAAAAGTCAAGCTGAATGCTTTCATTGCAAGATGCTAGGGCACTGGAAGAGGAACTGTCCTCTTTACATTGCCACACTTGATCCAAATAGGCCAAAGAAGAAAAAGGGGCAAAATATTGCCCAACAAGGGACTACAGATCACTAGAAGATTTGAGGACAATGAAAGATTCCTTAATGTTGGCGATGGAAGATTAGTTCCAGTTCTGACATTAGGAGTTTTTGAAATGATTTTCAATAGAAATGTTATCGTACTAAATGATTGTCATTTTTGCCCAACGTTTTTGTTGAACGTAATTTCTGTAGGCCTTCTGGCCAAAAGTCATTATAAAATTTTAATAAAGAATGTTACTTTGAATATCATTATGAATGGAGTCACTGTAATGACTGGGCATTTATCTGATGACATTTATATATTATCACAGCCTGTAAATATAGTGTACAATCAAGTAAGCGCCCTAAAATAATTGATGTCACAGATATTTATCTTTGGCACCATCGGCTGGGTCATATCAACAAGAATAGATTAAACAGGTTAACCAAGGAGGGCATCCTTCGAGTTGATGATTGTGAATCATTAACTACCTATGAATCATGTCTTCTTGGTAAAATGGCCAAGTCATCTTTTACTGAAAAAGATGAAAGAGCCAAAGAGCTATTGGGTCTAGTACATACTGATGTATGTGGACCAATGAGCACTTGTGCCAAAGGTGGATATTACTACTTTATTACTTTTATAGATGACCTTTCTAGGTTTGGTTATGTCTATCTTATGAGACATAAATCTGAGTCGTTTGAAATGGTCAAACTATATCATAAAGAAGTAGAAAAACAAACAGGAAAATGTATTAAGACCCTCGATCAGATCGAGAAGGAGAATACCTTTCAAATGACTTTGTGACATATCTATAGGAGAATGAGATTCTCTCCCAATGGACTCCTCCAGGAACACCGTAGCATAACGGTGTGTCGGAAAGAAGGAATCGAACCCTGTTAGACATGGTTCGGTCCATGATGGGTTTTGCAAGCTTGCCAATATCATTTTGGGGATATACATTAGAATCAGCTTGTCATATTCTCAATAAGGTTCCAAGTAAGTCTATTTCTAAAACTTCACATGAGATGTGGTATGGACATAAACCGGTTATCAACTATCTGAGAGTCTGGGGTTTCCAGCTTATGTGAAACGTGAAAAATTAGACAAACATGAACCCCAATGTGACAAATATTTTTTTATCGACTATCCAAAAGAAACCAAAGGATATTACTTCTACAATACTGAAGAACAAAAGTTATTCATTAGTAATAGAGCATTTTTTCTTGAAAATGAGTTCCTTAGTGAAGGAACAAATAGCTCTAATATTGAACTTGAGGAAGTTCATCAAGTAGAAGGAATAACACAACCCATTGAACCCTTAGAATCTGAGTTGATTAGATTAAACTTAAAACCCATTTTAAATGCACCATTAAGGTGATCTGGTAGAGTACCACATCAATCGGACAGATACTAAGTTTCTTGGTCTAGAATGAGGATCCTATTAAGCTTGATGAGAACAACGAGGATCCGATCACCTATATGAATGCTATGCAAAGGACTGACTCTGATAAATGGCTTGATGCCATGAAATTTGAACTTGATTCCATGAAGGACAATAATGTATGGACATTAGTTGATCCACCCGAAGGGATAAAACTCATAGGGTGTAAGTGGGTTTTCAAGAGGAAAAGAGGCACAGACAAAAAGGTAGAGACCTACAAAGCACGTCTGGTTGCCAAGGGGTATCGTCAATGTTATGGTATTGACTATGACGAAACATTTTCTCCTGTGGCAATGCTGAAATCCATTCGGATTATGCTATCTATAGTAGCACACTTAGATTATGAGATTTGGCAAATGGATGTTAAAAACGCTTTTCTAAAATGGTAATTTAGATGAATAGGTGTATATGATACAGCCTGAAGGTTTTATATCTGAAGACGAGTCTAAAGTGTGCAGGCTATAGAAGTCCATTTATGGACTTAAGCAAGCATCTAGGAGTTGGAACATACGATTTGATAATGTGATCAAATCTTATGGCTTTGTTAAGAATAAAGAAGAACCTTGCATTTATAAATGGGCTAACGGTTTCGTTATTGTATTTCTTGTATTATATGTTGACGATATTTTTTTAATCGGGAATGATGTCCCTGCATTACAAGGAATAAAGACATGGTTATCATCACAATTCTTCATGAAAGATCTGGGAGAAGCATCATACATCCTAGGGATGAAGATCTATAGAGATAGATCTAAGAGGATACTTGATTTATCCCAATCTACGTACATTGATACCATGCTAAAGAGGTTTAGCATGGAGAATTCCAAGAAAGGCTATCTTCCGATAGGCCATGGAATTCATCTTTCTAAGAAGGATTGTCCGACAACTCCTAATAAAAGAGAACGTATGAGTCAAATTCTATATGCTTCGGCAGTGGGATCAATTATGTACACCATGACATGTATAAGACCAAATGTGGCATACTCACTAGGAGTAGTGAGTGGATACCAATCTGATCCAGGAGAAAAATACTGGCAAGTTATTTAGACAATCCTTAAGTATTTGAGAAATATTAAGGACCAGTGGTTAGTCTATGGAGAGTCTGATTTGAAACTTGTTGGATATACTGATTCTAGTTTCCAATCAGATCATGATGATAGCAAAAGTGTGTTGGGTTTCATGTTTATCCTAAATGGTGGAGCTGTTTGCTGAAAAAGTTCCAAGCAACATACAGTGACAGATTTAGTGTGCGAGGCAAAGTACATTGCTGCATCAGATGCTGCGAAAGAAGCTGTATGGCTGCGAAAGTTCCTCTCTGAGCTTGGAGTGGCATCTTCCATAGATGGACCAGTCCTATTATACAGTGACAGCACTGGTGCCATAGCTCAAGCAAAGGAATCACGAGCACATCAACGCACCAAGCACATACTGTGTCGGTTTCATCTTATTCGAGAGATTGTAGAATGAGGTGACATAAATCTTTAGAAGATTGATGGAAAGGAAAACCTAGGTGACCCATTTACTAAAGCACTCAGCATCAAAGAGTTTGACGACTACAAGTTGAAAATGGGTATTAGATACTGTAATGAGTGGCTTTAGGCTAAGTGGGAGTTTGTTGAAAATTGTATCCTAAAGTCAATCATTTGATATTTGTGCTAATATAAATTATATATAATTGATATATTAATAAAAGTTATTTGGCAGTTTATTCATTACAAGAATATCTTTTTAAAACTCCTAATAGTAATGAAGCCCTCAGGATCTTCCTTCATAATAATGAAGGATTTATCTTTGAAGGTCCTCAAAAGAGTTCGCGACCAAATGATATACTATGACACGGCCATAGTACTATCAATTATAGGATATTGTATATCATATTTGTTGGTTGTCCTCTTAACCAAGGAGTGTAGAGACACTGGTATGACATACAGGTGAAAGTATAGGAGTACATTTCACCGAACGTAACTTATTTCTGGATACTCTGCTGTCAAGAGTTAATCCAAGAAGATACATGTATAAGTATCCTTTAGACCTGAAGATCACAACCGGTGACTTGCAAGCAACTCATTGTACTTAGGTGCCGGACCACCTGGATTTCTAATCTAGCTACGAAAGGTTACTGGGTGCAGTCAAATACTTGTGGTAGTCAGTTGTGGATCAAAATGCAATTTGACCTATCCCGTTAAAAGAAGAAATGCTTGTGTTTCAATTTAGCAAGACCTTGGCCAAGGCACTTCATGTAAAAGTCACATGATCACTAAAGTTGAAATCACTTTATGGATTTGCTGTTTAGAGTTGACAGGCTCTTAAGCCATCCTTATCATTTGTGGTCAAAAGGATGAATTATACGATAACTGTTTCTTAGGGTTCTTGGAGTTTTCTCGGCAACTCTTCGACCTATCCGGACGCCGGGTTCCATTGCTAGATGGGCACATCGATTAGTATAAAAAGTTGTTCTTATGCTAGAGAGTCACATGCATAGAAGTTTCCTAGGATGATCCATTTGCTGATCAACGATTGAGAATCATATATGATTTAATTAATCAATTTGATTGATTGAATTATCTCAATTAGGTTAAGTACAAGTGAATCAGATTCAATTAGGTTTAAATATATTAGAAGGACTAATCAATTTCAAATATTGATTTGAAATTAGACTTGATTTGGATTTAAATAGATTTCGGACTAGCCAAATTTGATTTGGGCTAGGACCATGATCTATGTAGGTTCAATCCAATAAATTCAAATCAGCTTAAACCAAAACCCAAATCCAAACCCCATGTGTGAAAAGAGTTTTCTCGCATAAGGATCTCACATGATGAGATGGCTGAAATCTCATCTCATGAGATATTAAATTCTCATGTATAATTTAATGTATAACATTAATCTTCTCCAAATGGTTCCATTGGAATTCTAAGTGTTAGAATTCATGTACCTCTTTGAATTAACCAACGATGAAATTCTAAGTGTTAGAATTCACATCGAACGTCGGAATTAACCAAACGCTGCGTCTCTTTGGTTTTCACCGAATGACAAAATTCTAAGTGTTAGAATTCAATGGGCTAAAGGCTACATTGAGCCTATAAATTAGAGGACATTCTTCACCAGATCATCGAACAACACACGATATGTCATGGATTGAAATTCTAAAGAGTTAGAACACAAAATCCTGATGTAATTCTGGTATTAGCGAAAGTTTGGTGGATCTTAGAAGAAGATTCAAGTGGGAGGATTCAAGATCAGCAAAGTTATTTTTCCGCGAGCTGGCACTCTCAGGAATCCGATCATTCGGGGGCTTCGCGTGGACGATACTAGAGGCCGAACGATTGAACGGCTGCAGAGCACAAAAGGATTTACCAATTGCCCTTAAGGTAAGTGATATGATCCCTAGATCTTAAGGCATGCTTCAAGACAAGAAGTATAACTTCTTACCTTGAAGATCAATATATGATATTGATGATTTTATTTATATGCATATTTTAGATCAAACGATCCTATATATAAGGTAAAGATATGATCTTGATGCATATTAGATAGATTAATATTTAATCTTTAAAATTCTGCATTGATAATTGTTATCAAAATTATTAAATATGCATGCCTCGGAGTTTATTTCTCCCTACAATAATGACAGGGACATAAGATTAAGACAATTATGAGTACATAATAAGGGATAAAAAGTCAAGCATGGCTCTTGAAAGGATTAGACATGCTTGAACTGATGTAACAAAATGAGTATGAGGTATAGAAAGATGCAATTCTTTTCTTAAGGATTGAACTATCATCCATCCCTAACATGTGCAAGGTATTTAGTTCTCAAAATGCAAGTGTAATCCATGGTCACATGACCCATTTATCAGTATAAATGGCTTTGAGATAAAACTAATGTTGAGAACTAGTACTGTGAACCCCTGTTTCCTCCCCCTTCCCCCACGGATCCTCACCATGTGAGGATCCACCATCTTTGACGGAGGAAGGGAGGCGCCGCCCCTTCCTCCGCTATTGTTGATGGCTTGGCAGGGGGGGCGCCGCAGCTAGTCAAAGAGAGGGGGCGCCGACGTGCCCCCTCTTCATACAGACACAGGGGAGGGGCTAACCCTCCCCTTGCCATGATATAAGGAGGGGGGAGCACCCCTCCTTCTCCATGATCACCCGTGCTGACCAAGGTAAGAGAGAGAGAGAGAGAATGAGAGAGAGACAGCCTCCCTTCATCACAGAACCAAGCCGGTTCACGGCTTGGTTCGGGCCTGGCGGAGTGCCCGTCACCTCGCCGGGCCTGGGTGGTGGCCAGTGGCCCTCACCGGCGTCGGGCGACCGTCCGATGAGGGTCCGACCGGCCGTGCCACCGGCACAACTCCAAGCCACGAACAGTGAGGGAGAGAAAGAGGGAAATAGATGGAGAAAGAGAGAGAAAGGGAGACGGCTGCGGCGGCGGCCGGCTCTGGCCCGGTTGCCGACGGCTGGGCTACTCAGTAATTGGCCGGTGGTGGCCCTAGCGCCGGCACAGTCCTCCCTTATTTCGGGTGAAACAGGGGAGCGGGGGAAGAAGATGAAGACGTGGGCCAGCTGGGCCATCCCACCTTGGGCCCCGTGGGCCGGCTCACGAGCCATTTTTGGGCTGCATTTTGGGCCCTGTATTGGGCCAAAAATGGAGAAATAAAAATATGGTCTAATTCGGTGTTAATTCTAATTTTTTGGGATATATTTTCCTATTTAGACATATATATTGAGAAATATTCGAGTCCAAAGTTGGGCCCAGGATTAGACTGGGTAGACCTTAGGGGATGCTTTATTATTTCAATTTTAGAGATTTAATTATGTAAAATGATGTTGTAGGTATCCAGATGTCCAAATAGCTGGTTTACCATTTGGGATTTGCATACTAAGGTAAGTAAGCTAATTATCATGATTTCATAAATTATTTAATATATAAATCTTTTGATTTATAGCTATATGCATATTTATGAAATAAGACAAAATGAAATTTTGTTATTTAATTTGATAAATAGTACCACGAGTACGCAATTGGGTATCTGTTATAATTATATGTGATTGCTAATATTTTACAAAGTAATGGATTATAAATGTGCAAAAATTGAATGATGCGATTATTTCGGCCTTGCAAAATATATTGGCGCTATTGATGTATTTTTATGCTATGAATGTACAAACCACTGTATATGTGATATGAGAAGCTTATGATGATGCATGATATGTTACATGCAAATACGATGATGATATTGAGATATATTTATTTGTGTCGCCACGGTTCTTATATGATGTCAAATGCCAAGTGATATGGGACCCACCTCCACAGGGGAAGATATGTGAAAGACACACATCTAGAGGATGTATTGTGATTGATTATGATATATGACATAACGCTGGTACCAGGACCCTTCCTCTTAGGGACATTAAAGAATGATACACCAAATGGGTGTTGTAGGGCCGTGGGACACATAGGAAATAGTAATTATATAAATACAGTGGGTTTGTTTACATTGCATAATTTGGCATTTATTGTACAATTAAGCTTCCAAAATTATTTTGAGCTGATGATATGCATGTTCTGATGACATGATAAATGTATTTAAAATTGAAAGCTTTTTTTTAATATGTAAATGTGATTTGATAATATCTTGAAATGATGAAATGATTATATTATATTATAGTAGGCTTACTTATTGAGTGTGAGCTCATTCAAATCTCACAATGTTTTTCAGAGCCACAATACTGAAGAATGGGAGTTGGGGTAGTTGGAGCATCTATTAAAATAAATTAGATCCATTATGTTGATGTAACCCCAGTGATGTTGTGTGTAGGGCTTGTAGCCAAAAACTCATAATTATGGTTTGTACTAAGTTATGAATTTGAATTGAATATATATAATTATTGTCTTATATTGATTCATGTGTCACAATTCGGGACGCCTTGCATGCCTGACATGCGGCGGGTTGCCACTCCTGAATCCCACATTTGGTTTGGAGCGTGACAAGTACAGTCATATAAAGATTATGTCTAGTCCATCATGTGTGAGTGGAAGATATTAAAAATCAAAAGGAGAGTGGAGTGGCGACCATTGGTAATCACCCCCACCTAATATAAGAATAGACAAAAAAAACTCTCCATATATTCTTAGAAGAAAACTTTTGTCCTTTGTAATGGAAGAAAAAGGCTAGGGTTCCTCCAAGTTTTTTATAAAACAAAGGCATTTTGATAGTGATTTAAGGGCGATTTCTACTTGTGATTTTACTTTAGAACAAAGGTGTGTTCAAATATGTCTGAAGTCGGTGATTTAACTAAAGATCTTAAGAATTGCTCTAAGCTTGTGAGTTTTACATTGAAATTGAACTACATATATTAATGCTAATTTTCTTCTTTCAATTTGAAATATTTTGCCATAAGAGCAAAATAGCCATTAGTTTGAAACTATTAGTAAAGAAACTTTGTTAGAGGAAAATAAACTTTCAGTTCAAGTTTGGTTAACTAATACACAAAGATTTGAACAAAAGATTACAAGATATATATATATAGTTTATAGGAATTAATAAATAAATATAAATATAGACACTAACATGAAAATAAATCCCTAAAAGGAAAGGTAAGTAATCTTGCTTTCAAATAAGGGATAAGATATACAAACATGCAAGAATAGCGAACTTTACTTCAAAAATAACAAGCTATTAAGGTTAGGGTAGAAAATAAGATGATACAAGCTTATTATTTAATTTTATATCAAATAAATATTTCATTCTTTTCCTAAAATAAAGTATCTCATTCTCTTTGTTTTCGATGGACCTAGATTGCTCATCGACCAATTTGTTTGCAGCCCATTTGGAATTATTAAGAAATGGAAGAGCTAAAATTCATTTTGTAAGACTCATTTATAAAAAGACTAAAAATATCCCTTTGTAGCACTTATTCCTCTCTTCTATGTTCCAAATTATATTTTCTCAACCTTCAAATTGAGAACCCTAACCCTAAACCACACCTTTGTCCCCACTTCTAAGCATCACAGCAATGACATGAACATTGTAGCGGCAAGGATTCTGGACAATAGAATTAGAGAAGATACCATACTAATTTTTTTTAATGATCATAAAGCATCAACTTAATAGAAGTTAAAAATAAATTTGATCCCTGTTGATTGGTCCTATAACTCCCGATCTCTCAAAAAAAACCACCCAATCAAGTGTGTAGTGTGTACAAAGAATAGCTCTAGTGTATATACTAAGTGCATAGTACATATGGAAAAGTCTTTGTACACCGCCCCCAGTGCAGCAAGTCCTATGTGGGCTGCACCGCCTCTCCTGATTGGTTCACGTGCATCCTACGTGGCTGACGTTGCGGAACGATATAGCTTTGCTACGATGTTACGTGTTCACTACAAGAAATTTTCATTTTAGCGACGCCAAAATGCGTCGCTAATGCATCGCTAAATCGCATTAGCGACGCAATATCGTCGTCGCTGTAACTTTCGTCGCAAAATGCTATTTGTCGCAATTTGTCGCTATTTAGCGACGAAATAGCGACGCATTTATTGCGTCGCTATTTTGCGACGAATATTCTGTCCTCGCAAATTAGCGACGCATTTGCGATGTAAAATCATGCGCCGCAATTTAGCGATGCAAATATGCGTCACTAATGCGTCGCAAAAATTAAATTTTATTTTTTAAAAAAATTGCAACGATAAATTAATTTTTGATTGGAATTTTTTTTAAAAAAGAAATTTATAAATTAGAAACGCAAATGCGTCGCAAAATTTTAATTTTTTTTAAATATTGCAACCAAAAATTAATTTATCGTTGCAATTTTTTTAAAAAAATAAAATTTAATTTTTGCGACGCATTAGCGATGCATATTTGTGTCGCTAAATTGCGACGCAAGATTTGCGACGTAAGATTTGCGACGCAAGATTTGCGACGCATATTGATGCATCGCAATATAGCGACACAATTATGCGTTACTAATGCGTCGCAAAAATTATTTTTTTTAAAAAAAAATTGCAACCAGAAATTAATTTTAAAAAAAATTATTATTCAATTTAGCGACGCAATATGCGTTGCAAATTTATTAAATTATTTTTAAAAAAATTATAACGAAAAATTTTTTTGTTAAAAAAATAAATATTTAAAACTCTTAATGCAATTTAATTTTATTCAATTGAAACATATCGCTAACATTCATTACAAAATTTTTGATAATGCATAAAATTTTATTTTATTAATAATGACAGGTTTGGATACACAAAACAGAAAATAAATACATCAAGAATCCGCACTGTCACGATCACGGAAAGACTGCGGAGGCTGAAATGAACCCTACGATACTTGGCAAACAAAATCTTTCATCTGACGCATCTGCTCTCTAATGTCTAAAAGCTCATGTTGAACCTCATGCTGAACCTCCTACCGAACCTCCTGCCGAACGTCATGCCGAACCTCCTGCCGAAGCTTCTGTCGAACCTCCTCCGTAATAGATCTTCGAATATCATCTAAACGATCAGAAGGAATATCGCCAGAGTAGTGCGAAGTGGAGCCGGGAAAAATATCTAGAAGCTTTAGCGCCCAGACTGTAGACCCTACGGTCTCTCGGTTGGGCACCAACAGCTTCCAAAAATACACGTCGACTCTCCTCTGGTGAGAGTTTGACAGGCGGCCCCCCATCAGTGGAGTCGACCTGCGATGCCTGGGACTGAAGCTCCTCGACTCGTGCCTTTGAATTATAAATGAATAAATATACGGACCTGAATAAAGGTTAAGAAATTAAACAGTTACAATATAAGTCAAATTTCTTACCGCAACCTCCTGTGATCGTGCATCGACCTAGGTACCGTCCTTCCTGGTGTGTGTCGCCCTGAATAGGTTGAACTCACCAGGATCTCTGCCCTCTCGCTCAGACTACAAAAATAGAAGAAATGATATAAATGTAAGTATATGCAAATGACTAAATTAGTAATTAAATTATTGATGTTTTCTTACCATACAGCGTCTGTGCTTCTGATCGTGATGGCCATTAAAAGCGCTTCGCTTTTATTTTAAAATTATTGTGCAGACGAAAATGCCCTTTTCCTCTAGCCTACTTCTACCGTCATTTTTTATTAGATTACATCTATGCAAGAAAAACTCTTTCTTCCCCCTCGCTCTGGGCTTTCGGATGCAAGGAAATGTCATCCGCAGCAGGAAGTAAAAAGAAAGGTGTTCATGCTTCTTTGTAAAGCTCCTTTATTACACCAACTGTTTTTTATCGTTAGAGGAAGTTAATGCATTAGGAAACCATTTAATGCACAGATAACTTCCTTAGAACTAGGGTGTCATCGGAGTGTCTCGACCTATATTTCCCATTATTCCCTATCCATATAGCTCTAGTGTCCTCACTTTACAACTCTAGAGAGAACGGCCGCGACACCCCACGAGGAATTCGGCCAAAAATCCTTCGCGATACCCTAATTAAAACCTTACGACACCCTAGCGACAATGGTATGACACCCGTGCTTATAACTGACCATGAAGAGAAGGCCCGCGACACCCCACATGAATTCGGCCGAAAATCTTTCGCAACACCCCAATTGAAACCTTACGACATCCTAGCGACAATGCTACGACCCCAGGAGCAATTCGGCCGATAATCCTTCGCGATACCTAAGTTAAAACTTTACGATACCCTAGCACCAATGCTACGACACCCGTGCTTATAACTGACCATGGAGAGAAGCCCCGTGACAACCCAGAAGGAATTCGGTCAAAATCTTTTGCGACACCCCAGTTGAAACCTTACGACACCCTAGCGACAATGCTACGACCCCAAGAGCAATTCGGCCGAAAATCCTTGGCGACACCCAAGTTGAAACTTTACGACACCATAGAACCAATGCTACGACACCCGTGCTTATAACTGACCATGGAGAGAAGCCCCACGACACCCCATGAGGAATTCAGCCGAAAATCCTTCGCGACACCTTAGTTTAAACCTTACGGCACCCTAGCACCAATGCTACGACACCCGTGCTGGGGTTTCGTAACAGCCTAATTTGAGGATGTCGTCGGTCCCCGCCTTAACAGTCCCCGCACGAGTATCATCGCCTTAAAGCTAGGGTGTCGTCAGATGAGAGCTGGGGTGTCGGTAAGAGCCTAAGTCAGGGATGTCGTCCATCCCTGCCTTAACAGTCCCGGCATGGGTGTCATCGCCTTAAAGCTAGGGTGTTATCAGATGAGAGCTAGGGTGTCAGTAACAGCCTAAGTCGGGGATGTCGTCGGTCCCCGCCTTAACAGTCCTGGCATGGTGTCGTCGCCTTAAAGCTAGGATATCGTTAGTTGAGAGCTGGGGTGTCGTAAGTTGTTTCATAGGGTTTCGTACATGAAATAGTACGACACCCTAGTTACAAACCTAAGACATCCGTTTATGCGTAGGTGAAAAGCTTTACAACATCGCAGGAGAAAATCCATCGTAATCGTAATAAAGCTACGATACTCTATAATTACTATTAGAACACAGTAGCATCGAAGCAGTCACAATTTCATCTAAAATATTATTAGTCATTGCAAAATTTCGTTACAATTTCAAATGAAAACACTTTTTGGCGTTTCCAGACGGACTTCTATGGTCTCCTTCCTTTCTCTTCTTCTTACTTGTAGTCTCAAAATTCTGTTTCAGAGATCCACCAAAGTCTTTCTTCAACGATCCCTTGGCAGTTTCCTTTTCCACATCTTCGTCGGAGCCATCGAGCCGAAGTTTCATACTAAAGGCGATAGCCAGCTCGTCTACCTCCGATGTCGTCATGGGCGAAGCTTTCTTAAATCTTCTTAAACTACCTTCAATGTCGTCTACCCTTCCTCTGGTTGAGGCAATACTCATCCTTTCCCCTTTTATAGCCGTCGAGTTGGAGGATGGGGGACAGAAACCATTACTGAAGAGAGTGTCAAGAAACCAAATCTCGTCAAACTCAATGTTCCAATTCCCGATTCGGAACAAGTATTGGCCATGCTAGCGTCTTCGTTATAGTAAATCGGAGTGTCTCTCCTCGCATGATGGAGTGAGCACTTTCCAATTATTCAATCGACCACTTGGTGCCCTTGGTTTAAATGCACGCTGAACGGATAAGCTTTACGACGTCCCAAGAGGAAACAGGTCGAAAGTATTGCGACACCCAAGTTATGTTCACCCAAAAAAAGATCTACGACACCGCAGTTGAAACCTTACGACACCCATGCGATAATGCTACGACATCAGTGCTTACAACTAACCATTGAGAGAAGCCCCGTGACACCCCAGGAGGAATTCTATCGAAAATCCTTGGCGACACCCTGGTTTACACCTTACGACACCCTAGCACCAATGCTACGACACCCGTGCTGGGGTTTCGTAATAGCCTAATTCGTCGGGGATATCGTCGGTCCCTGCCTTAATAGTCCCCGCATGGGTGTCGTCGCGCTAAAGCTAGGGTGTCATCGGATGAAAGCTGGGGTGTCATAACAACCTAAGTCATGGATGTCGTAGGTCCCCGCCTTAATAGTCCCCACACGGGTGTTGTCGCGCTAAAGCTAGGATATCGTCGGATGAGAGCTAGGGTATCGTAAGAGCCTAAGTCAGGGATGTCGTAGGTCACCGCCTTAACAAGTCCCTGCACGGGTGTCATCGCCTTAAAGTTAGGATGTCGTCAGTTGAGAGCTGGGGTGTCGTAACTGCCTAAGTCAAGGATGTCGTAGGTCTCCGCCTTAACAGTCCACGCACGGGTGTCGTCGCGCTAAAGCTAGGGTGTCGTCGGATGAGAGCTAGGGTGTTGTAACAGCCTAAGTCAAGGATGTCGTAGGTCCCGCCTTAACAGTCCCCATATGAGTGTCGCGCTAAAGCTAGGGTGTCGTCGGATGAGAGCTGGGGTGTCGTAACAGCCTAAGTCAGTGATGTCTTAGGTCCCCGCCTTAACAGTCCCCACACGGGTATCATCGCGCTAAAGCTAGCGTGTCGTCGGATGAGAGCTGGGGTGTCGTAAGAGCCTAAGTCAGGGATGTCGTAGGTCCCCGCCTTAATAGTCCCCGCATGGATGTCGTTGCCTTAAAGCTAGGGTGTCGTCGGATGAGAGCTGGGGTATCGCAACAGCCTAAGTCAGGGATGTTGTAGGTCCCTGCCCTAACAGTCCCCGCACGGGTGTCGTCGCGCTAAAGCTAAGGTATCGTTGGATAAGAGCTGGGGTGTCGTAAGAGCCTAAGTCAGGGATGTCGTAGGTCCCCGCCTTAATAGTCCCCGCACATATGTCATCGCCTTAAAACTAGGGTGTCATCGGATGAGAGCTAGGGTATCGTAATAGCATAAGTCAGGGATGTCGTAGGTCCCCGCCTTAACAGTCCCACACAGATGTCATCGCCTTAAAGCTAGGGTGTCATCAGATGAGAGCTGGGGTGTCGCAACAGCCTAAGTCAGGGATGTCGTAGGTCCCCGCCCTAACAGTCCCCGCACGGGTGTCGTCGTGCTAAAGCTAGGGTATCGTTGGATGAGAGCTGGGGTGTCATAACAACCTAAGTCAGGGATGTCGTAGGTCCCTGCCTTAACAGTCCCCGTATGGGTGTCGTCGCCTTAAAGCTAGGTTGTCGTCGGATGAGAGCTTGGGTGTTGTAAGTTGTTTCATGGGGTTTCCTTTGCGACACCCCAGTTGAAACGTTACGACACCCTTAGTATAATCTTATGACACCACTACGATAAATTTGAACTAGGTGGAAATTTTGATGTTACCCTAGTTGTAATTCGATGACACCCTAGTAACTCAGCTATGTCATCTTTTCGAAAAAAGTTGCATAATGTAGCCGGTTCCTACGGGTTTGCGTATCAGCGATATGATCGTGGCGCTCCTGGTGTCCTTTCATATTTCTCTGAGGTTGGCATAAAAAAATTTCTGAACCCTAGAGGTCCTTCGTTTGTTGCTCGAGAAACCACCGGTATTCTAAATTTCTTCCACAGTTTTTTCTTCCATCTACTTCATTCATGGAGATGAGTGCTTTCATTTGTGGACGAAGACCGCGAACAAAGAAGAACCAGAAGGAGAAAATGGTGGAACAAAGCAAGGACATCGTTTTTCATTCGAATGAGGATGCGTATCCTTCAGGTATTTTTATCCCTTTGTTAAGATAATATGACATCCTCTCTTAAAATGTCATGACACCCTAGTTCATACATAATGGCACACAGCTGACTAGTATGTTTTACCCCCTGTTTCAGATGATATGAAAATTATTCCAGTCTCCTGAGTGAAGGCTTCCCAGTTGTTTAAGAATAGTTGCAGGCCGCCGTCTATGTTCAGAAGGTTTGAAAGATGGGGTTTACTAGACAACATACAAAACTTATTCGAAGGACCCCATTTGGTGCCTTCGTCGATATGTAGACGTTCACAGTCGACGGGCGACTGCTAGCAGACATCATAAGATGTTAAATAGAGGCGACGAGTTCATTTTCTATGGCAAGCCGATTCTATTCAGTGCCGACGAAGTCGGACTTATTCTGGGTCTTCCAGCTCATGGGAAGAAGATCGACACGTCTAGCCAATTGTTCAACGGAAGGTTGTTCAGACGATTTGGCTAGGGTTTAGATCTTCGTCAAGAAGGTTTAGAGAAGTTAATTTTTCAACTCCGATCATCTAAGGTACAGGAAGATGTCGAGGACACCGTCAGACTTTGGATCACCTGCATGTTTGCTATGTTTTTGGCTCCAAAGTCTAATCAGAGATGTCCACGGTATCTCATCCAGCACTTGGATGACTTAAGTCAACTGGATAGGATCGATTGGGCTTCGGCATTCAAGGAGTTGATTGTTCTGGCTCTCCTAGAAGTAGCTGCTTGCTTGTGTTCCGAGGAGCCGGTTCACTCAAAGAGAGCACAAAAGGTTAGGAGGCAGCCTACCCTGTTCGGATGCTCGGCAGCGCTGGTGGTAAGGATTATTGAGATGTAGAAATAGTATCCTTAGTATAATTTCTTTGTTAATATTATATTTTTTTATATTCAAAAATTATCATATTCAGGCATGGTTCCTTGAGCATACATCAATGAGAGCACCAGCATATCCGATAAATTGCTCCGACTGTTGAAGTGGTATGACAACCAAATGAAGATCCAGTCGGTTCAAGTTGCCAATATGCAGCCTCACGACTTGGTAAGCTAATACATTGCTTCATTACTCTGACCATATTTTTCACTTAATGTGTTAATATTTTCACTTAATATTAATTTGTTTATCGTCTTGCTTTGCAGTTGGAAGGAGCTACTGTACCACTGTCAGAGGAGCGTTGGCTTCTCAGTCAACAGACAGTAGCATCGCCTGAACCAGTAGAGCGCTGCGAAAGCTGTGCCAAGTTGAGGATTGAATTGGCATGCGTTAAGGATCAACTTGACGATGTCAGGCACAGGCTGTCCATTGCTGAGAGCCTCCTCAGTTCACTGCTCAGAAAGGAAAGCAATGCAATAAATGAGGAGGACAAGAGAGATGGGAAGACAGAGGAGGGGCATTCCCTGGAGTGTCTTCTCGAGCCTGTTAAAGGAAATACTGAGGAGAATAAGATGGAGGAGGAGAATAAGATGGAGGAGGGCCAAGAGGAGAAGGGATTGGAGGGGAAATCCTTGGACGATAAAACAGAGCATGGGATTGAAAATAAAGAGGATGAGAAGAGCGAGGAGGGGCAATCTACGGAGGGCCAAGAGGAGTCCAAATCTAATAATAAACTTGACACCCCTACTCCAAAGGGTGACGATGTTGACATAGAAATCGTTGGAATGCCTTCTCTTGTTAAGAGGGTGAAAAAAGAACTGAGAAAGCGAAAGGCATCCAAGGTCAGAGGAGATTCTTATGAGACAACCCGTCATAGAAAGTCGTCGAAGACAGTGGGCACATCAAAGCCCAACACAACGGTCGAAGATGACAAATTATTATAAAAAATTTTTTGAGCGAATGACTAACCGACAAATCGTGTACACCAATAAGTTAGGTGGCGTTGTAACAAGGAAAAGTCTTCAGGATCTCATTAACAATGATATGATAATAGATGATGTAAGTATCTCAAGAAACCTTTTCTAGTTGTTGATTTTAGAATTATATTAATCGGTTTACATTCCATTGGCAGATAATTGATGCCGGCCAGGAGTTTTTGATGTGCAACTGAACAGAGCATCCGGACCAATACTATAAGTGCATCTTTGCATCAGTTTTCGTGGCCGCTTTGTATCTGACTTCTCCATTAACTCCTCATGAACTCGCTGCAACATCAGGGGCATCGATATTTGACAATATATCCGATAAAGATAAGGCCCAATTCTGGTTTCTATTCACCATAATAAACTCCGATAACTCGCACTGGCATCTTGTTGCTGTCGACATGGAAAGAAAGGTGTTCATGTACCTGAATTCATTAAAATGCAACGCCAGGAACAAGGCCAATGCGAAGAAATGGCATACAATTCTTGGCCACATATTCCATATCTATTGCGATAAGGAAGAGGTGATGACTTGGCTGATGAAAAAGATTTCGGATTGCCCAAGTCAACCGACCGGATCGCTGGATTGTGGCCCATACTGTCTGAGATAGATGGAATGTCTTGCTTGACGGAACAATCCTGATATGAAGATGGATTTCATGGAGGAGGAAGTAAGAGAATACGGTGACAATTAACTGCGACGATATTGAGAGAGGGCCTCAATCAAAAGATCAACGACCTTGTCGCAAACTGTTCTTAATTATTTCATTCTTCTTTCATTGAAAATTTAATATAATTTATTCATATTGACACTGTTTCATATTTAATGCAAACACAAATATTTTATATTGAGAACAGGGGTGTTCTCGATTTATTCATCTTTATGCCTTTTCTACTTCACAATTTCTTAAGTTTTCATATATGATGTCGTAAATTAAAAACTAGAATGTCGCAAATTGAGAACAGAGGTATCATAGGATTTTGCCTTTCAGGTGACATCGAGCTAAAGCTAGGGTGTCGTTAGCCCAGAGCTAGGGGGTCATCGCACTAAATGCATTGGTGTCCTTTCGTGAGAATAAGGGTGTCGTAGGATTTTGCCTTTCCGGTGTCGTCGAGCTAAAGCTAAGGTATCGTTAGCCCAGAGCTGGGGGGTCGTCGCGCTAAAAGTATTGGTATCCTTTCGTGAGAATAGGGGTGTCATAGGATTTTGCCTTTCGGGTGTCGTCGAGCTAAAGCTAGGGTGTTGTTAGCCAGAGCTGGAGGGTCATCGCACTAAAAGCATTGGTGCCCTTTCGTGAGAACAGGGGTGTCGTAGGATTTTGCCTTTCGGGTGTCGTCGAGCTAAAGCTAGGGTGTCGTTAGCCCAGAGCTGGGGGGTCGTCGCGCTAAAAGCATTGGTGTCCTTTCGTAAGAACAGGGGTGTCGTAGGATTTTGCCTTTCGGGTGTCGTCGAGCTAAAGCTAGGGTGTCGTTAGCCCAGAGCTGGGGGGTCGTCGCGCTAAAAGCATTGGTGTCCTTTCGTGAGAACAGGGGTGTCGTAGGATTTTTCCTTTCGGGTGTCGTCGAGCTAAAGCTAGGGTGTCGTTAGCCCAGAGCCGGGGAGTCGTCGCGCTAAAAGCATTAGGATTTTGCCTTTCGGATGTTGTCGAGCTAAAGCTATGGTGTCGTTAGCCCAAAGCTGGGGAGTCGTCGTGCTAAAAGCATTGGTGTCCTTTCGTGAGAACAGGGGTATCGTAGGATTTTGCCTTTCGGGTGTCGTCGAGCTAAAGCTAGGGTGTCATTAGCCCAGAGCTGGGGGGTCGTCGCGCTAAAAGCATTGGTGTCCTTTCGTGAGAATAGGGGTATCGTAGGATTTTGCCTTTCGGGTGTCATCGAGCTAAAGCGAGGGTATAGTTAGCCCAGATCTAGGGGGTCGTTGTGCTAAAAGCATTAGTGTCCTTTCGTGAGAACAGGGGTGTCGTAGGATTTTATCTTTCGGGTGTCGTTGAGCTAAAGCTAGGGTGTCGTTAGCCCAGAGCTGGGGGGTCGTCGCGCTAAAAGCATTGGTGTCCTTTCGTGAAAACAGGGGTGTCGTAAGATTTTTCCTTTCGGGTGTCGTCGAGCTAAAGCTATGGTGTTGTTAGCCCAGAGCTGGGGGGTCGTCGCGCTAAAAGCATTGGTGTCCTTTGGTGAGAACAGGGGTGTCGTAGGATTTTGCCTTTCGGGTATTGCCAAGCAAAAGCTAGGGTATCGTTAGTGCAAAGCCGGAGGGTCGTCGCGCTAAAAGCATTAGAATTTTGCCTTTCGGGTATCGTCGAGCTAAAGCTAGGGTGTCATTAGCCCAGAGCTGGAGGGTCGTTGCGTGAAAAGTTACAAAGCACTTCATTTGCGACCAAGGCACCCTCGTTACAAAGTTACGACAATGGTGTTTGATATATGCTCCTCCTGTGTTAGCTGACTCAATACATAAGCATCAAACTCGTCCATCAAAGTTTCGGAAGGTGGTACAATTCTTTACATTGGTGGAGCGTCAATGGTTGCCTTGACCAGATTTTTTCTTAATCTTTTTGACTTCTTCTCGACTACACTCTTTAATATGTTCTCTCTTGGGTGGTGACCTTTCATCCTAATTTGCTGAGGATCTTGAATTACAAGCTCTGTTCTTGGCTTAGCTGCGCAGTTAGCATCCACGGCAATTTTGAATATAGGTGTTAGACCATCCATCACTAAATTAAATGCATCTTCAGATATGGAGGCTATCTCTGCGAGCTTCATCATTCGATAACTCAGCAAACTATATCTAAATCAATAACATAATGTTATCGAAAACATATATTAAGATATTTCAAATAAAAATTATCACTGCGTACCATGATTTTCGTGTGCTTTTATCACAACCTTCAGTATTGCAGTCGAAATCATCGAATTGGTATTTCGTGTCCTTGCACCATCTCTTCAAGAAGTATTTATCTAGTAAACGAAATACGTCGCTTTGATGAAGAACCAATAAGGCATGCCTACACAGATAACCCTTAAACTGAAAGGATCGACACTGGCATTGGACATCCTCAATATTTCCATCGTATGACACGATATAATCTTTGATCATCTCCTTACCGATTCCATCGACTTCAATCCTTTCATATGACTTTATAGAATATGAACAACAGTCATCAGCTTCCTTGATCAATTTAGTATTTGATGCAGCCATTTCAAGGATCTCATTCTGAAATTTTTTGAAAATGCGCCTTGTATACCTTCCTGCAGCTTGTCTCTCAAAAGGTGATGATGTCTTTAGGAAAGCAATCGTTTGCAATGTCCTATTATCTTTCTTATTTTGGCCTCATACCTTTTCTTCAAGGCATTTTCGTACTTACCTATGAACTCCGTTAGTGTAGTCTTCAAATTTATAAACCCATCGAAGAAGTGATTTATGCCCTCGCTCCTTTGTGAAGATGACATCCCTGTACATAATTTTATCAAAAAAGAAGCGTTGAACATGAACATGAACCAAAGACAATGAAATACAAACCTGCGAAGAATGTATCCTTTAGGTAAACTGGGACCCATTTATCCCGACATTCGTAAAGGACATTGAACCAATCTATAGCCTTGCATTCTTTATATTTCTCCATAACATATGCCCATCTTTCCTCGAATGACTGTATGGTCAATGAATCATATATCGCCTCATCGAAATCAACCATAAATTTAGGATTTGCTATGCAAATATTGCCAATCTTTTTAGGTATCTTCTTCAATATATGCCAAAGACAAAATCGATGTCGTGTATTAGGAAAAACTTCTTTAACAACAACCTCGATTGCCTTATCTTGGTCAGTTATTATGGCAATAGGTGCTTGACCATCATTTGCATCCAGCCATGACTAAAAAACCCATTTATATCTCTTAGTACTCTCATCAGACAACAATGTGCAACCAAGCAAGGTGGACTATGATGGTTGACCCCGACGAATGGACAAAAAGGCATTTGATATCTATTTGTCAAGTAGGTTGAGTCAAAGCTTAGAACATCACCGAAGTATGTGCATGCCAATCTTGACCTTGGATAAATCCAGAAGACAGACCTGAGATGACCATTATCATTGAGGTCTAAGGTATAGAAGAAATTGAATTTCTGAGTTACATTTCGGTGAAATGGATTACCATTGACTGAGCATCTCCTTCTTTCAGCTTAGACTGATGTTCGCGACAAATGAAATTATGAGCATCCTTCTCGGTGAAATCCAATTGTCTTTTGCCCCCTTTTCTCCTTGCTATGGCAGAGTATATCTGAGTTGTCGGAACATTCACGGCATGTAAATTACTGATCTCTGCCTTCTCTGGCGTGTTGATCCTCCTATGCGACCGTAGATAACCAGTTGATGTTATGGACATCCCATGGTTATATTTTAGAGAAACCTCAACCAATATCCACTTACCACTTGTAGCATTCAGTCTTGCTTTTATGGATGCCATGCAATCAACTTTCCCAGTATCCCTATGATTCATGCTCTTCTCTGTTTTTCTAGATTTTTCTTGCCTCCAACACGCCAGGTGCTTGAAGCAAAGTTGTTTGTTATTGTTGGCCCTGCTACACACTGTTGTGATTCCAAAACCAACTCTTTTTGCATATCCATTGTAGAAAGTATATATCATCTGCTGAATTGAATTTCATTCCAGTTTGAGGAACTACAGTATCAACCCCTGCTTTTGGAGCGATGGGTGAAGAAGGTGCACGGCCGGGAGTATGCTCGATTTCTTTTCGATTTATAATTTAAGCATCGTCTATGGAAATATAGGCACACAGTCATGAACAATGATATCCATAGATTTAGCTGTTAATATATCCTGACAAAGCATTAGGACACCAAGGTGAAAAAATACGACACCTCACTTGAAGAAATACGACAACACAATTAGGCTGTTACGACATCCCAGCTCTCATCTGACGACACCCTAGCTTTAAGGCGACGACACCCATGCCGGGACTGTTAAGGCGGGGACCGACGATATCCCCAACTTAGGTTGTTACCGACACCCCAGCTTTCATCTCACGACATCCTAGCTTTAAGGCGATGATACCCATGCCGGGACTGTTAAGGCGGGGATGGATGACATCCTCGACTTAGGCTCTTACCGACACCCCAGCTCTCATCTGACGACACCCTAGCTTTAAGGCGACGACACCCGTGCCGGGACTGTTAAGGCGAGGACCGACGATGACATCCTCAACTTAGGCTCTTACGACACCCCAGCTTTAGCGCGAGACACCCTAGCTTTAAGGCGACGACACCCGTGCGGGGACTGTTAAGGCATTGACTGACGACATCCCCGACTTAGGCTCTTACGACACCCCAGCTTTAGCGCGACGACACCCTAGCTTTAAGGCAACGACACCCGTGCGGGATTGTTCAGGCGGAGACCGACGACATCTCTGACTTAGGCTCTTACGACACCCTAGCTTTAACGCAACGACACCCGTGCGGGGACTGTTAAGCGGGGACCGACGACATCCTCGACTTAGGCTGTTACCAACACCCCCGCTCTCATCTGACGACACCCTGGCTTTAAGGCGGCGACACCCGTGCGGGGACTGTTAAGGTTTAAACTGGGGTGTCGCTCCCCCCTCTTCTTCACTTGGCCCTCCGGAGAATGCCCCTCCCCCCACTTCTCCTTTCTTTATATCCATTCCCATGCTCTCTCCATGGTTAGTTATAAGCACGGGTGTCGTAGGCTTGTAACTACAGTATCTTAACAGTAAATCTAGGGTGTCGTAGATTTTATGACGATACCCCGGAGCACGGATGTCGTAGGTTTGTAACTAGAGCTATATGGAAAGAAAATAACGGGGAATATAGGCCGCCGAAACACTCTGACGACACCCCAGTTCATAAGTTATACAGTATGACATTCGTGCTACAAAACACTAAACTCTAAACAGTTATGACTCTCAGAATGTCATAACTGTTTTGGTCTAAGGAAGTTACCTGCACATTAAACGGTTTCCTAAAGCATTAACTTCCTCTAACGATAAAAAACAATTGGTGTAATAAAGGAGCTTTACAAAGAAGTGGAAACAAGGACTTTTTACTTCCTGCTGCGGATGATATTTTCTTCAGAAGTTTTTGTACAAAGACGTATTCCAACCTCAAAGCTGAAATATTTTCTTCTGATTGAACTCTCAGAGCGAGGGCTCAGGATCTTGCTCAAGAAAAATTGGATTGATTCCTTGCATCCGAAAGCCCAAAGTGATGGGGAAGAAAGAGTTTTTCTTGTACATATGTAATCCAAGAAAAAATGGCGGTAGAAGTAGGCTGAAGGGAAAGGGCATTTACGTCTGCACAGTAATTTTAAAATAAAGGCGAAGCGCTTTTAATGGCCGTCACGATCAGAACGTAACATCGTAGCAGAGCCATACCGTTCCGCAACGTCAACCACGTAGGATACATGTGGACTAATCAGGAGAGACGGTGCAGCCCATGTAGGACTTGCTGCACCAGGGGCGGTGTACAAAGACTTTTCCTAGTACATATAAGAAATAGGCTAAGTATATACAATAAAAAATTGTGTATAGAGTCATATAAGTGTGTACAAATTTATTCTAAGTGTGTATAAAATCAAATTTTAAGTATGCACACGATTAATTCAATTGTATATAGTATTGTATAAATGCGCATAGAATTCTTCTATGCACAAGATTAAAATTTAAGTATGTACTAAAAAAGGATTAAGTATGTACAAGATGGTATAAGCATATACAAGGAAAGAATAAGTGTGTATAGGATTAAAGAAAGAAAGCATGTAAATCGAAAGTTTTATATAAACGGCAGAATTTTTTGTTAACGTTGTCTCACCCAAAAAGAGAGAGAACTATTTAGACTAGGTAATATTAAAACTTTGTATAAATTCAATTCATTTTGGTTGATTCCAAACAACAGAATTCAATGAATTTTAATAATATCTTCAGATTTATTCTAAAATTCTATCACAAATTCGTTTCGATTTTAATTCTATTAATAGAATACAATTGAATTCTATGGTAGAATTAATTAATTCCAAACGGAGGATGAAATACTGAAGAACCTTGACTGAACATCAAATACCGAATACTGATGATGGAGTACTTATGGCACGAGCCACGTTCCAACGGGAGACGCATGCCTGCTTTGGATCTCTTTGAACTGCGGCCACTGAGACAGTTATCGACCGACAAGAGGCCAGCACGGCAACAGTATCACTAGTTTTATTTCTACAGCGCGGAAAGATCGATAATAAAATACTTCTAAGGATCTGAAATGTGGACTATATATATATATATATATATATATATATATATATATATATATAGGAGAACTGAACTGTGGTCGGCCAGCTCATGTCTAGCAACAACCATTGGGCAATTAATTCTACGCTGTTCCTGAGGGGGTCAAGTGCAGATAAGAACGGCACCAGATGAACCGCTTCTTGTGGCATTTCCAAATCCATGGCTGGCCTAGTCTATGATCATTCATGATTATGCCGAATTAATTACAAATTATACCAAGGCCTACCGGCCGGTCATGGCAAGTCAGTCAACCAAAAAGGACCAAGGCAGACACATGTTAGGTGAATCATACGCGCCATCTCAAATGGCCGACTTGATTATTGTCAGAAGAGCGAGAATAATGAAAGATTATCTGTTAACAACCTACCAGTCTACCACCATTAGCTTTCTTGCTACATGGGACAGGACAACTCTTGGTGTTCGGTTCAGAGCAGCTGCTTGTAAGAAATGCAAATGGGAGCTAGCCGAAAAAATCAATATGAATGACTGGATGAATCTTTGCTTCTAGGGTGTGCAAGCAAAGGGACAAAATTTTCAAATATTAATACAAAGTAACCAGTGTTACACTGAATTGTTCTTTTTCATGGAATTGTGTGGTGCCCTTTCCAGCACGCAGTTCCTATCGTTAGCAAGGACCACAAATAATGGCGCCTTTATCAAGGACCACAAGCTATGGCAAATCTCTGCTGTTGGTTTGAGATGAGATTCCTACGACAGATGTTCTCATTGTAGCTGTCTAGATCTGCTACCATCCTCTATAAGATAAATGCCTTTGCCTTTTCTATGATATATATTTTTTTTTTTTTTTTACAAACGACGATCACACCAATCTAGTGAGTCAAGCACGACATATCAAGTAAAATTTGAGATAAAACCAAAGGACAAGCATCACCCAATCTCCAGGACCAGAAACCGAATGATGGGCAACCCGGGTAGCTACCCAATCAACCGCTGATTAGCTTCCCGGTAGATATGTCTCACCTGGACTCTAGTAGCCTGATGGAGCAAAGATCTGATGTCACATAACCGGGTTAGCAGGCTCAGGGTCGCCGATGTCCTGCCGTAGCCAACGCACCACAGTGAAGGAGTCCCCTTCAATAATAAGATGGCGGTTGCCCAGACTGCGGATAGCATAAGATATGCCAGCCCATGTGCATATAACTCAGCTAGGGGTACTGACAGGTCAAGAAGCCAAAACCACCAGCCGCAATCATCAATCCATCCAGGTCACGGATCACGAAAGCCGATCCAGCCAACCGACTTTGAACACTGCCATCAAAGTTGATCTTGACAGATCCTAGTGGGGGGGTTCCCAAGAAACGAAGACCATGCCGGTGCGCTGCCGCAGCAGCAGAGGAATCCCAGATACTAGGTCTATCAGCATCAAGGCCAGACTGATGGAGCATATACTCAGCAGAGAGGGACAGGCTGACCGGAGCATCATGTGGGAAGGGGTACTGTCATCGGAGAAAATTTTCTTGTTCCGAGACAGCCAAACCTGGTAAGCATATAAGCGGCCGAAGAGCTCAATCGCCGCATGCCCCCTGAGCGTCCTGCCGAATCATATTCAGAAAAACAGAACGACAAGAGCCACTACTATCACTCCACACTGAAATCCTGCTGCCTGCCAGACCAATCTGGCACTGTCGCACATAAAAATAGCATGGTCAGCAGTCTCCTCCGCCAATCCACATAAGGGGCAAATAGGCTGGATCATCATACCCCTGGATGAAAGCAAAGAGCAAGTCGGAAGATAGTCCCAAGCCAACTTCCAAATGAACAGTCGTACTCTATGGTGAATAGGAAGCTTCCAGATCCACAGGACATCCAGCATATGCATAGCATGTGGCCTATACTCCTGGATAAGGTCTCGAATCGGAGCACGAGTCGTATAGGATCTCCTCATAGTCTGATATCCGAGGCACCGTCCGGAATAAGGGGGATAGAAAGAATACGTCGGGATAGCTCTACCCCAAATAAAGTGGCAACCCGGGAGGCATGCCAGACAGTGCGATCCTGAGCAATTAGGTCACTGACTCTCATACCACTAGCAATGTCAGTGCTCACAAATGTAGGCCATTGGGACAAAGGAAGATCAGTCATCCACGTATCCCTAATCACATCAACAGAAGTACCATCCCCTATCATCCACAAGACATGGGGTAGAATGTCCTGACCATGATGACACACCTCTTTCCAAAGAAAGAGCAAGCACGAGTAAGCTGGGAAGTGTATAAGTGGTCCAATCACCATACTTCGCACGCATAAACGAGCTCCGCATAAACGAGCTCCATAAACAATCAGGTTCAAGCAAAAATCTCATCGCATGCCTGGCAGCCAGCGCCTCCCTCCTCACAATGAGGGACTAAATCCCAAGCCCTCCCTCTGAAATCTTCATACAGGCAACATCCCAAGCCACCAGGTGGATCCCATGACCATCCTGCATCGAACCCCAGAAGTCTCTAAACCATCTCTCCATCCGCCTCAAGCAGGTCACCGGAACGGCTGCGTTAGATAGAATGTAGAGGGGAAGAGAAGTGAGCATAGAACGAATAAGGGTGAGTCTGGCCATCATAGATAACCCTGTGACCTGCCACCCATCCATCCGAGCACGGACCCGGCGTTCAAGGTCAGGAAGTCAGAACAACGCGGCCGTCTCCCGTAATAGGAATACCCAGATAGGAAATCCGATCCGCCTGAACAGAGATACCCAACCTCCGCTTAATGACCTGTCTCAAGGGAGGACTAGTCTTCGGGCTTAAGCAAATCATAGATTTATCAAGATTAACTTTCTGCCCAGAAGCCCTGCAGTAAGAATGAATAACTGAAGCAAATATCGTAGCATTACTTAAAGTGGCTCTCCCCACCAAGATACAGTCATCAGCAAGAGCAAGTGAGAAAGCGAGGGCCCTTGGGGACCCGCACTATAGGGAACAATAGCTGAGTCCTGTTGAGCCTGATGTAAAGCCCTGGAAAGAGCATCCGCTGAAAGAATGAACAGGAAAGGTGACAGAGGGCAGCCCTGTCTGAGACCAACGGCAGAATGGAAGTAGTCCGTCAGTCCGCTATTAACAATGATAGAGGACGGCCTCTGAATACAGGCTCTAATCCAGCAATAAAAGGCTCAGCAATCCCAAACTCCTGAAGAGATCTGTATAGGAAGTCCCAGCTTACTCTATCATAGGCTCTTTCCATATCCATCTTGATTGCCATCAAGCAGTGATGAGTAGGAGCTCTGTGGAGATCATGCATAACCTCTTGAGCTAAGAGGACATTATCAGAAATGCACCATCCTTTGAGAAAAGCCCCCTGCTCAGGAGAGATGATGCGAGGGATGACCACTCTCAGGCGAGAGACCAGGAGCCGAGCACAAATCTTATAAAGGTGGTGCACAACTGATAGGACGGAAATGCTGAGGCTTGAGGCATCAGGCCGCTTCGGCACTAGGACGATAGGAGTCCGATTCCAGTCAGAGGGAAGAGAATTGGCCTGAAAGACAAGCTGGATAGCCTGCAGAACATCTTGTCTCACGATGGTCCAATAATGACGAAAGAAGAAAGGGGGAACCCATCAGGCCCTGGAGCCTTATTAGGACCCAGGTTCCATAAAGCCTCCGAATCTCCTCAGAAGAAACTGGCCTAGTGAGATAGTCGTTCTCTCTGTAGTGACCTTGAAGGGGTTGGGCACAGGACACACAGGGAACCCGACCCCCGAGGTCTCAGACCAGAGAGCGAAAGAACTGAATGAGCTGGTCCCCAATAACCTCAAAGTCCTGGTCCTGGAGGGAAGGTGACCTGATGGAAGAATCTAGTGTTCTGATGCCTTCTCGATCCACTGAACACGGACCTTTGCCTCCAATAAATCTCCTGCTGGTGAAGGAGGGAGTGGTGGAGAGCAAGGCTGGACCAAGTAGTAAGGTAAGGTATGTTGTAAATGGTATCGTAAATAAATTAAAATCCAAGGGCACAGGAATAGTATAAGGACGCATCGAATGAAGCTTTTGAGCAGTGAGATTGAAGTTTAATTTCTATATATATATACTTACATTAAAAAAAAAAAAAAAAGCAGCCTGGCTGAATTGACAAACACCTTGAACAGTGTCAGTAGTTTTGTTTGAGCTGAAAAAGTGAAAAAGAATCACTACTTCATGGAAAGCACATAAAATTCAACGGGCCCTGACCCAACTTGAGAACCTAATCCAATCTGACAATTCAAGCGTGCACAGAGAGACGTCCACCGCTGCCACCAATCCCTCTACCAATGAGGTTGACCGAGACGGAGCAAGATGGGGGTGATCAAAGATCGCAGCAGACGATCGGAAGGAGAGAAGATTAAATAAGTGATCAAAGATGGCAGCAGGCAGATCGGAAGGAGAGGAGGAGATAAAATAAGCGAGAAAGGATCAGGTTGGGCCATTGTTGGACCAACTGGGCCACGCGACCAGCTGAGTCGAGGGCAGTGGGTCAAAAATTGCAGATAGTAACGCTCGCCGGCAGGAGAACAGGAGAGAATATTTTCCTACCAGGCGCTCCGAACCAGGTCTAACAGTTGTGACCACCACCACCACCACCACCATTACGGCAGCTTCCCGTACAATACCCCAAGGCCCATACTTCGAATTGTCCCACTTGAGACACCTTAAGGTAGTGTTTGATATGGAGGATAAGGAAGGATATCCCCTGGATATCCCTTCTTATTCCCAAATGCTATAGCTAGAAGGGATAGGTCTGAAAAAATTTAACTAGAGGGGATAACCCATGGTTAACCATGAGTTATCCCTTGAACTTATTCCCTAGGGAACCCAAGAACATCCCTTGATGGTAAACTTATAATTTTAAAAAAATGCTTATTCCCTCAGCTATCCCCTGGAAAAATGCTATCCCGTACATTTATCCAGGGATAGCTTTTGGGCTATCAAACACTACCTAAGGTAGTTTGATATGGGGGATAAGGAAGGATATCCCCTGGATATCCCTTCTTATTCCCAAATGCTATAGCTAGAAGGGATATGTCTGAAAAAATTTAACTAGGGGATAACCCATGGTTAACCATGGGTTATCCCTTGAACTTATTCCCTAGGGAACCCAAGAACAACTAATGTTATCCTTGATGGTAAACTTGTAATTTTAAAAAAATGCTTATTCCCTCAGCTATCCCCTGGATAAATGCTATCCCGTACATTTATCCAGGGATAGCTTTTGGGCTATCAAACACTGCCTAAGACACCAGATATCAACTCCATTGGCATTTTTATCCTTAAATAAAATAACATCCAAGAACTCCGCTGATATTTTTATCCTATAACAAAATAACATCAGCGTTGGCAACAGCCGTCCACTGCTGTTCCAGTACCATTTCACTAACTGGACCTCTGAGAGCCAATGGATCAATCGAAGAAAACTTCCCTTTGGTATGACCCAAGTGTCGCTCCATTATTTTTTCCCACTTCCCATTATTAATGAAGGATGGGCATCCTGGAATAATATTTCCTAGCGTAAATATGGGGCTGCGGTGCTATATTAGTATTAAAAACCCAGCCAAAATTTACGTGAAATCCTAGATAGAGCACCATATCAAAAGAATATCAAAAGAACATCCTTGCCAACGACCCTACCACAATTGCCTGCAAGAGAATAGCAACACGTCCGGTAACCTAAGCAAAATTATCAAGGGATAGGAAATTTAGAACCTACCCAAACAAAGGGAAAGGAGCTTCTTTTCTAAGAAACGTTTGATACAACAAGCATCATGTTCTTTAAAGAAGATGGATGATCAATATTAATGCACATTTTCATCTTTGTTTCTGGAGGGATCCTACCACAACCTGGCTGGTGTCGTGCCAAGTGAAATAACATCCTCCAAAACTTGGACATTTGAAACTCAAACAGCATGACACATTAAAATATATCCTACAAAGAAGCATCAAATGACTACCACAAAAAACATGAAATCCATTTCAATATTGTTGGCCCTTCCATGATATACTGGAGTCTCAATTGTGTTCCTCCTTGACTGTCACAATAAAATTTCATCAAAACATTATTTACAGAATTTAAATGAGCCACAGTTTTATAAATCATCATGATAAGGCCCACCAGCTGATGCAGTACACGACACATCTGCGCATATTACTAGCTGGCATAGTTTTAAGTATCAAAACAAGAAAGGTGCAATAAAAAACCTTCATGCTTGGGACCCAGTTTAAGAGATTGATCTGGGGCCAGTTCACCGGATGCCAATACCTATGGTCAGTACTGGCAGGGCATTAGAATCACATTCTGAGCAATTTCTCCATGCACATCAATTCATGAACTTACCATGACCAGCAACTGTGCCACCAAGAAAATTCAGAGTTTCCTTTTGTATGGATTTATATATGCCCAGAAGATGCTTCCATTTGATTACTAAAATGACTCTAAATACAAGAATATCGGCTCGACAATATTTTAAATGAAATTGTGATGTTTATGAAAATCTTACCATGATTAAATTATTGTTGCACCAATTATATCCTCCAAAGCCAACATCCATCAGGTTCTTTAATAATATCCCAAACCAACCAACAAAATTTTGTTGTAGCACTAAGGGAAAAACAAATCCTCTAGAAATAACAAGGATAACATCTGGCATTTCCAACAAATCTGGAAAAAAAATGGTAGGGAAGAAAAAGCAGACACATGACACTAACTATCTAAGAAGTTCCTCTTCCCTAGAGCACAAGAAAATATTTTCACATCTTACCAAGCCCTACAAAGAAAACCTACATGTGTGTCTCTTAGACATCCTATATTCCTATCACAACACAGGTGGTTGACTAGGTGTATTCTACAATGCTAGCTTCCAAGAGACTCACAGATAAACATAAGTTGTTCCCCGTTTAAAACTGATCCTGAACCTCTGCCCACTCTTCCCAGCCAACGTGGACGGTGCCAGATGTCCAAATTTTCCAGCTACTCTTACTCATAAATAGGATCTGTCGCATGAGCATGTAATATCCAAAGTTGAACCTAATGAATAGCAACCAGTCTCTGCTTCTTGGTTTCTTCAATACAAATAAGATGCTTGAACACATGACTCAATTAAGTTTACAAAGGTACATGCCAATGCTTCTCAAATCCTACCACCATGAAATAGGTACTGCAGCAAATGATACATACAATAAATAGGATTGGATTTTGCAGTTTTTTCTTCTGCAGTACCTTGATGTGTCATCATTTTATAATCAGCATCCATTGACATCATTTAATAACTTAAAGCCCTTCCTTACACATTAAAACCCTTCTAAGAAGCCTCTTAGCCCTTACCCAGCCACCCATTCTCTCTCCAAGTATGTTATCACAGCAGCCATAAAAAGGTACTACATAGATGACAGCTAACATTCATCTCCCTAAACTCCCACCACTTCATATAGTTAATTAGGTGAAAATATATTCACCAAAAATGACATTAACGAAGACCTGTTTCTAGAGCAAGAGTTTCACCTCAATAATATAAAACTTGAGGACCACCCTAACCTAATAATCTTTATCCTGTAGCTGTAGCCATGTGTCCACCCATTCTCAATCTAAATAGATCCCAAAGCCCACAACCACCATTTCTAAACATATAGAATCTGGAAGACCATATCATTCAAAGCCAGGTTATACCCTTCAACACAAAATCTAGCAATTTTATCTTTAAAAAAATCAGATCTACCGTAGCTTAGTTTGTAGTGAAATAGAAAATATTTGTTCTTCACTGCTGCCATGAAATAGGTGAATATAGGTTATTCAATGCTATAATCCAACAACCCCACCTCCTGCCCTCACCAATAAAAGATGATCTTAGATGGCAACATTGAACAAATACATTTCACCTCATCAAAGAAATTGGATGAACCTCTCCCAACCCTGCTGAGAAGTCCACTACAACAACCATGTACCTTGCCAAACTTGCCAGATTCTTAACCAGGACCAACTATGTGCACTAAGTGGAAAAAGATCCATTAAAGCCAACTCTAGCATATCCAAGAGTGTACCAGAGATTTAAAAAGCCCCGTTCACCATTCAGAATTTGCACTGCACTAGATTAAATCCATGAAGCTATTGTCCAGCACCTCTTCAAGCAAACCAGACAAAGACAATCTTCGAGTTTATCCTAAAGCATTCTCCTGAACTGAAAAGACGATAGAGAAATATACATTCCCACTCAAATCTGTCATGAATGGGCCCCTCATAATAGGGGACACTTGCCCAAGCATAATAAGTCTCCGATTTTTTGTCCACAAATGATCAACAGGTTGAAATTTCTCCAATGAAAAAACAGGTTCTTCATTAAGATTCGTCCAATATAATATTGGAGAGGTGTCATTAGATCATACTTGAAGAGCTCCTATAGATGTGTTCTAATGATAACAAGACAAGTAACAACTTATGGAGCTGACTAGACCAAAATAAATACTACTAAGATCTTATAACAAACTCTACTGTGGTATCTAAATGAAAGATACCTATTGAGATGCCTATCTAAACAGCAATTGGGATAGGGCAGGACAACAAGGTGTCCGTTTCATAGAGAAACTAGAGCACCTTCATCACATAGGATTTAGATCCTTATTTGTGCCTACCTTATTTGTGCCTACCTTATTTGTGCCAACCTTATTTGTGCCTACCTTGATTCAAAGATCACAAATCATTTAGTAATACCAAGAAATAACCAATAAAAACAACAATGGTGGTGAACATAGAATGACACTACAGACCTCCCTAATCCGAAAAAGTCAATGGCCAAACACTAAATTAGGTCGAGAAGAAAGATGCATTGTTTTAATATTTATTCGCAAAAAAGGTATTTGAAGAAGAGATAACATGATCTCTCTCACTCTCAGCTTTTAATTTTCTTTTAGTCTGTTCACACTCACTGACACTAATTATTTCAATTTTTTACTGAACACCAACAGAATTTTAGCTAAAAAATTAACATGAATAAAGTTGTCAAATGATTCTCAGCCTATTTCACCAAGCAACTATCAAGCCAAAATCCACCATCTATTTTGCAATAAACCATATATATTATGATGTATGATGTATTCCTCCCACTTATAGAAAGAAACCAATTAACATATAAGGCTGTTGATGGCAGAATATTCTGTCTCAACTTTCTCTCTTTAAATAGTAGTGGGATTGATCAGTTTGAATGTTTTGTTTTGGATAGGAATAGTAAGGAAAGAATAGATTAGTCATCAAAGGAACAATTTTGGAGAGAATGGAATGACAATAAGAATCACATACTAGACGTGGAGAGATTCAAGGAATCATATATAACTTATAATTCAAGATATAATAGAGACTAGAGGAGTGAATGCCGATATAGAATTGATAGAGACCCCACGTGGAATTTCTAAGAGGGTCATATGCGATTTCTAAGTCAAAAGGGGGCAATGATCCCACCCTACCCCATGGCTACGCCCTTGCCTCTACAGTGTAGGTTCCTCGATAGTGCTATTAATTAGGTTGTTTTACGCAGATGTTGTCTCCAACCAAACATCATAAAAGGTACTCAACTTTGGTTGGCCACCTCCTCTTAGTTGTTAATTTGATAATACAAGGCACTAGAAAACATGAACCTTTTGTACCCTTCATGGCCCAAAAAGTATTCTAGAAGTTGCTCACAACCTTCAAATAATGGTTAGAGGCGATCATTTTTGGCAACCCATGTATGCAAGCCAACTTCCTCAACAGAGATTGTCAACCACCTAAGGAGAGCCTCAGCAACCTTATCCTCCACTTTTGGCTGTGTATGACGTAGAGTATGCAAAATTCAATTTCAACTTCATTTAGGAATTAAAATAACTCAAGATCTTATGTTTGGAGCAGAACATGCACTATTAACAAATGAGACGGTGCCCCTGGTGCTTGAGAGTTTGAACAAAATTGCATAATTTTGCATCAACAATGGAATCCTTCTACATAGCATAGATATTTTCTTGCAGGCGAAAGCCATTGGAATTCCTATTAAATTAAACTACCCTAATTCTAAGATGACAAGATACTTGAAGAACTTCCATTAAGTTTGAGAATGTAGAAGGGCAAGAGTCCTGATCATGCATTACTTGAAGTCTCACAAAGTTTTATTGGCAGTTGTTGACATTCTTGCACAACTTATATGGTATTCCAAACCTAAAATCATGACCCTCACCAACAATGTCCTGTCAAATTCAAATTATTGCTGCAATACCTCATTCCTCAATGTCTCAAAAGTGACAAATGTTCCTATTAATAGCATATATGATAATCAACTTTGGATGACGTATATACAACAAAAATCATAATCAATCATAGGAAATATAGATAATATTCAAAAATGTGTGAGCATGGATGGAATGTGACAAAAAAATATAATGGAACCAGATTGATTTATATCAAAAAGATCGACTATGGAAGAATAAAATACTTGCCAAAGTTGTGGAGGAAATTTTACAAGATGACAATATAACCAACTATGCTTTATGGTATAAAAGATTGGATAATTAAAAAATAACATGTGCACAAGATAAAATAAATATGGCCAATATAAGAATATTGAGATAAAGTAAGAAAAATAGAATAAGAAATTAAGCTATTTATAATAAAATTAAGGTAATACCTATTGAGAATAAATTAAAAAATAATAGTTTAAATGATTTTAATATATACAACCTATAGTACAAAAGAATGATTTAATATATATAAAAAGAAAGAGTGGTAGAGGTAGATCAGAAATCACCTATAAGGAAGTAGGAAGGAAAGAGCACGGTGAGAAAGGAATGGGAAAAAGGATTCATATGGCGACCACAACAAGGTTAATTAATTGCTGTTATTATACAACAAAAACCAAGATTAAGAGTGAAAGGGTAGGAATAATCATACGCTAAGCAAAAACAAAATCTCCTCACATTAGATCTACTATTTCATAGACAACAAAACATCTCCTATAATGAAAATGCTTAAAATAAAAACCTGAGAAAAAGAAAATAAAAGACAGTCTATCCATGTTTTAAAATGTATTTAAAAGTAAACCAATGGAAGTGTATCGGTTAGCATCCGAACCACAAATAACGACAAGCCCATTTCCACTAGCTATACTATTACTATAAGGAAAGGAGTATCAACATACGCGCTCAGAGATTAACATCGCACTGCTTTGGTGTGCCAACCATGGATCCGACAGTCGCCGTTGCGTTCTTGAACTCGATGGAGACGTCATCGCAGTAGACTCTTAACATGTGCCACCTTGTCCTCCACGCCCCGGCCCTGAACCTAACCAAGGAGTAACCCTAATATTGAAGTTGACGGCGCCCGCGCCGCGGCCCCGGTCGGCGGCGATTCCCTTGACGATGGATGGGTCGACGTAGTCCGACTCAGCCAGAAGGCGCGCCCGGACGGTGGTCTCGTTCCCCTTGCCCTGGTAGAAGGGCGCGAGAGAGGTATCGGCGATGCGGTCGAATCCGTAGAGGACGGCGGCAACGACGTTGTCGTAGTAGATGCCCATCTTGTGATTAGGGTTCCGGACGGAGAAAGCGAGGTCGAAGTCGGAGGACAGGGATTGCTGAGGCGCGGACAGGTTGAAGGCGGAGACGGAGGCGGAGGTTAAAGCGAAGGCAGGGAGGCGGGGGCGGAGGACGAGCCAGAGGATGAGAGTGGCGAGGCCGACGACGAGGAAGACGCCGACGACGATGGCGAATAGGCGGCGGAGTAAGAAGGCGTGGGGGCGGGCCGAGGCGCCGTAGAAGGCCTGAGGCGGCGCCGCACCGTTGGGGTGGGCGGCGGGATAGTACGGGGCGGCGTGGGGCGGCGGGGCGGGGTAAGCGTAGGCGGTGCTGGTGGTCGGATAGGCGGTGGAGTAGCCTGCGCCGCGACCGGCGTGGGGCGGCGGGGCGGAGTAGGTGTAGTCTGTGCCAGCTGCGGGGTAGGCGGCGGCGGCGCCGGCGGGTGGCGGGTGTCCGGCCGGATAGCCGGTGACTACCGGTTTGGGATCGCTCGCCGAACTCATATCTCGCTCGATTGAGATAAGAGGAGGTCCGATCAAGTAAGGATAGAGAGCAAGCGGAAGTCTCCTTTCAAGGGGAGGGGGAGAAACAGAGCGATGTGGGGAAAACGAAAGCGCGTGGAACCCTCGCTTCTTGAGGAGGAAAGGAAGGGGAAGGGTCCTTTTTGAGATGACACTGGCAGCGATCGTTTGCGGTGAACGAGAAGTCGGGCGTCACGGCGACGAGGGCGATCGGACGGTAGGAATTGAAATTAGATGGGTAATCTCGCGATAGCCGGATGGTGTTGTTATTATCGTACCGGCTGATTATAGAAGAACCCGGGCTACGTGTCAAACAGGCGAGAAAGATCCTTGACGTGTACGGCCACGACTATCTTCGAATCTTGAAAGATGCCGTGATATCGACCCATCAATTGATCTGAAATTTTATATATAAAGGCTTCCCAGCTAGCTCTACGCAAAAATTTAGATATTACTGCTCTGGTTCCAATTTCAAAAATAAAAGAAGATAATAAATTTTAAATTTTAAAAATCGTATGTATAGATTTATTTTATAAAATAATATAAAATATAATTATTATTTGATTCTTGGTTTCTCCGTGTTTGTCGCCTGTCTGTTTTAGATAAAATCTAGAGTAGAATATAATATATGTACACAAAGTTAATGAATTGCGGTGAGCTTTAAGCTGTTTAAAAGCAGAAACAACTTATCTCATGTGGTGTGGAGTATCCGTTGAAGAGTTTAAGGAAAAATATAAGCCCCGGTTTGATTCGCCATCCTAAAAAATATTTTTAAAAATCTAACTTATATTTTATTTATTTTTAATATTTAAGAATATGTTTAATTAATGTTTTAAAAAAATTCAAAGAAAGACATAATAATTTTTATGAAAAAGTTAGAAAAAAAAAAAAAAGAAAGAAGATGAATTCATAAGTTTTATAAGTTAAAAAAAAAAATAGGATAAAATTTAGAAAGCGTAGATAATTCAAAGTATATTTTTTAAATTCATTAGATTTTTAGAATAGCTTCAAAAAGATAATTTCGAACATGGTTCCGTCAAATGAGTTTTTCATACTATTGATTGAATTTTTTATTTTTGAAAACAAAAAAAATCCAATTCAAATTCATTGCCAAACATAGATAAAATAATTTTAAAAATTATTATTATTAAAAAAAATTTCAATTCAAATTCGCGGCCAAACAGCACTAAGATTTTTAAAATTAGAGATAAAATAATTTAAAAAAATATATATATATATATATATAATTTAAAAACATTGTTTGAAAAATTTAAATTAATAATTTAAATAAAGAATAGGATCCTCAAGATTCTTGCGGTCCATCTTCTATATTCTACTTTCTTCAATGTGGCATTCAAAAAGAAAATCATCAATTGAAAAAAAAAAAATGGGTATACTTCTGTTTAAATATAATAATAAGATAATATTATGATGAGAATGAAATTAATAGGAAAAAGAAAAGATATAGAATTATTTTTTTACTATTTGATTAACGGTTGAAATAATTTTATATAAAGAACTACATTAAATACCATTGAATAGTGTAAAATAAATAGTGCAAAGAGGTAAATGAATAGTGTAAAATGGAAGTCATGCCAAAAAAAAAAAAAAAGTTGGCGGGTTGGAAAGTGAATATGAGCTAAGATTAAGAAAAGAGAGAATATAAGCTAAGATTAAAAAGATTAATAGTATAAAACGGAAGTCATGCAAAGAAAAAAAACGACCATGAGTTGAGATTAAAAAAATAATAGTGTAAAATAAAAGTTATGAAAAAAAAAAGAAAGAAAGAAGAAGAAAGAATATGAGCTGAGATTAAAAAATAATAGTGTATGAGCTGAGAAATAATACGAAGCTCTGTTACTTTATTGGCACTCCTTTTGTCGTCTACCCTAGCCTGGGCTAAGTTCAAGGCTGATATTTGGTAGGCCTTAAAAGAATGCCTCTCGTCCATAGCTATTTTTCCAAACATGAGGAAGAGAACGAGGAAAGTTTATATGCTAAAAAGTTTTGTACACCGTTCGGTATAGCAAATTTTATATAGGCAGCATCATATATTCTTATTGATCGATATTTATTAAAAAAATATTAAGACATCTTTACGGTATTTCAAAAAAAAATTAAGACACCTTAGTTTTAAACTTAAGACACCGTAGTTATAAAGTTAAGACACCAGAAAGCAAAAAAAATTATGACACCTCAGTTTTAAACTTACGATACCGTAGTTATAAAATTAAGACATCCATTTAGAAAGCAAAAAAAAATTACGACATCCTAGTTTTAAACTTACGACACTCTAAATTTAAATTTAAAACACCCCTACACAAATTCCAAAAAAAAAAAGCTATCTCACGTGCATTAATACATGTTCAGCTTTTTTTTTTTTTGAAATTTATGTATAGACATGTTTTCTAAATGGGTATCGTAATTTTTTTGCTTTCTTAATAGGTATCTTAATTTTATAACTACTAAGTTTAAAACAAAAGTGTTAGTAAGTTTTTTTTTTTTTTGCTTTCTTAATGAGTGTCTTAATTTTGATGTGACATGCATTAATATCCGTTCAGCTTTTTTTTTTTTTTGAAACATGTAGACACGTTTTCTTCAGTGTTGTAAGTTTAAAACTGGGATGTCGTAATTTTTTTTGCTTTTTAAACAGGTGTCTTAATTTTATAACTACGGTGTCGTAAGCTTAAAACTATGGTATCGTAAATTTTTTCCTTAGGATATCGTAAAGTTGGCTTAATATTTTTTAATGGGTATCGTGCATATATGGACCAATAAAAAGGGATAGTGCAGCCCAAGTAAAACTTGTTGCACCGGATGCGATGTACAAAATCTTTTCTTTATATATATTAAGAAGCTTGCTATCACATCATTCGATATTGAGAGTGTTGGACTTGGGTCATGATTCATGATGGACATATCAGATCTAACCGTACATGTAGTGCACTATATGCATGCCTTCTGTTCACGTTCCTATCTCTCCCGCATATTTTCACTTCTTTCGTGAAATTATAGGTTCTCTCTTTGTGAAACTATAGGTTCTCTCTACCAAAAAAAAAAAAAAAAAAAAAAAGAAAAAAAGAAAAAAGAATGTTGTTTTCTCATGTAAATCAACCTTAGCATGAGGGAAAAAATATGAAATACTCAAAATTGATCTTGATTTCACAGGGAGAAAACTTGAAAGAGATAGCTTGAAACTTGGCATATCTTGAATCTTTATTCACATTGATTTAAAACAGGGGTATTTCATTCTAGTGCAAACTTTAATCACCTTTAGTAAGAGACCATAACGTGGTTAGGAGCCTGTTAATGGTTCACAGTGGCCAACAATGGTGAGCTCGAGCTCGAGGAGGAGTCCTAAGTTTTAGAAGTCCTAAAGTGAGTCATAGTGTAACGGTTCGCGCCCACAACACCACGAACCTATTTAGTTACAAGAAAGCAAGACGAATAATGTCCATACCAAATTGGGCCACACAGCCCAAAAAGAATCTAATTGGTATGGACCTTGTTCGTCTTGCTTTCTTGTAACAAATGGATTCGTGGGTATTGCGGGCCCGGATCGTTACATTATGATATCAGAGCCATACATCAGTCAGAAGTACAGGAGCTAAGTGTCACACAAAGTAAAGTATTACATTAATAAGGAGCCACCTCTTGAGCCTATGAGGAGAGCACCTCTAGAGTCCTGCCTGTGCAAAAGTTAAGTGCCATATAGGACAA
>UESW01001786.1:0-25616 GCA_900491605.1 Calamus simplicifolius | reverse complement strand
TAAACGAGTCCTTGGTAACTTATGCATAAACAAATCATCATGCTCGATGCAGGCCATCTGCATAGAAAGCAACATAGAAAGTCTTTTCTTAGAAGATAGGATAAGGCTATGGCCCGTTAATTAGAATTCCAAGTTCACCACTGTTTGCATGACTAGGACTGAATTGTATACAGAACATAAATCCACAAAGCAAGGACTTATAATAATACCATTAAGCAAAAGGTGTGGATTTGATTAAAAGCATGCATATAAGTTATAGTGGCTGTCGTTGACAAATCCTTGTGATTATGCTTAACAAATCGTTGTGCTTTCGTGCTTGAAAGATGAATATTTCTTTTATTAAGGTTGAAAGTGACGGTTTCGGAAGGCCATGCGCCCATTTAGAGGGAATTGTACCTCTACTATTAATTCCTTTATTTCCAAAGGTGTTGTATTTCTAATTCCATTTTTGGTTCTAGGCTACATTTAAGATGTGTTTGGTTGTAGGGCGAGAATGAAAAAAATAACCTATTCTTTTCTATCAATTCCAATTTATCAAGTCAAGCATTATCTTATTTTACCTTGAGGCAAAAATAATCATTTTTTTTGGAAAAAAAATAGCTACTTATATCTTGAGAATTTCTATATACACCACAAAAATTGCTCTCTACACCCACACTTAAAAAAAATAAAATACCCAATTTATCCAATTTATGTAATAACCTTTATACCTTCTGAAATTTTTCTCAATACCCCACCGTCAATCACCCCTCTCTTCCCTCATCGTTTTAGTTTCCTTAACCCCTCATTCTTCTCAATACATGTTTGGCCGATCAGACCAAATAGTAAAATATTGTTTGGCGGCCTGACAAGTCAAACATTCTATGATTGTTCTCAGTGTTAGAGTATTCAATCTTAGAATGCGTTTTTTTCGGTGGCCTCCCTCCTTTTTTTTTTTTTATCTTATCCCATAATTTTCATAGAATTTCTAAGATGGACCCATCGGACGCAATGCCTCCTCTTTGTTTTTTTTAACATGACATTCTTTATCCAATCTTTTTATTTAAAATTAAATTAAATATAAATTTAACTTTATCGACGGGAGGTAATGCCTTCTCCTTTCGCGGCCGCCTCTTGCGGGGAGAAAGAGAAGTCTATCGGTTGGGAAGAGGTAAGGGATGAGTGTGGGAGAAGAGGTGTGGAGCGAAGAAAGGGAATAGGGAGTGAGGGTAATTTTAAAATTTTTGAAATTTAAAAGGGTGTGAAGAGAAATTTTATTGTTGTGGAGAGTAATTTAAAGAATTTTAAAATTTAGGGATAGAGAGTAATTTTTGTGGTGCATATAGCAACTCCCTTATATCTTTCACAACCTGAATAAAAATATTTTTGAAAAAGATAGAATAATTTTGAGCTACTAATCTTTTATTTATCACAAGATACTGCACAAACAAACAAAGCAGAATTCCATAAGCAATTGGAGTTTCATGGCTCCATCTATGTTCACTCATGCAGTTTTTACTTCTCTAATAGATTGTTTTTATTTTCGCCTCACTACAACTTTGTCAACGGAGAACAAATGGATTCAACACTCTTACCTTGAGATAGGGTCCCCCTTCGCGCTTGAACGCATGATATTTATAATGCATGGGTCGTGAAAAATTGGAGTTATTTTTTAAACCGATATCTTTTGGCACCGATTTAAAAGGAAGAGAATAAAAAATAAATTTTTTGTAAAAATGATATTAAAGTGAAATAAATTTACCCAGCCCTCTGCTCCCACTCGACATTGTTGCTTACCTAGCCCCCTCCCACCCGACATTGCTCCTTGCGAAACCCCAGCCCCTGCTCCCATGAGCCTGACATTGCTCCTAAAACCCCACTCCGTCACCCACCTCCTTCACGATCCATCCTTGTCTTCCACCCGAGTTGCTCATGACGTCCTCCATCCGATCGATCGCGATTTTGACCCAAGAGCCGAGCCATTCTCCCTTGACGAGTCGGCCAGCCCCATTGCCACGTGGACTCCGTCCTCAATCCCTTTTAGGTAGAGATTCACATGTCTTCCTTAGTAGACTGAAAATGGATTGGCTTCCAACAATAAAAAAACTGAAAATGGATTGGCTCATAATGTAGTCATGATTAATGAAATACAATGCATCCGAAGCATCACCAGCTTTGCGACCAGAAGATGAAATTGGGACACATGAACATTAACGGATGAGGTGTAGGGAGGCTTCTTGGGTGCAGTGAGATCACTGCATGACCTGAGACTTAAGGTTAACATCGAAGTCAGGAAAGGCACAGTAACTCAAACAAATTAAAATCTTAGGCAGCATATAATCCATTCCACCAAAATATAACTCCAAAGACTGCCTATCACCACTTATCTGAGACATTTGTCAGTAAAATGAAGAAATATTGTCAATTTACCTACTTCCAGCAGATATACAAATCTAAGCATTCCAATCTACAATTTTAATAACCACTGCAAGAACATGACATCCATCAAACTTACGGCTTATGTACGATTATTTACTTGTAACCCACAAGACAGCTCAGAGAATCTAAACAAAGGGCCATTCATATGATCGAGAAGTGCACAACTAAAAGATGAAGAAAAGAAATGGAAAGACATGTGGAGGGCTATAGCTTTATGGTTCCATTTTAGCCACATTCCTGCAAATGCGGCTGGTAACATAATTTAATTTTTTTTTGAATGATGTCGAGTTGAAAGAGAGCAGTAAATGGCTCCTCCTTACTTGTTCCTTGAGGAATTCAAATACCATAACAAACTAGCCCAGTTAGAAAATGTTTGTTACTTATATGCTAAATGCTACTAAAAGTTATGCATATTTGATTTTTGTTTGTTTGTAGCTGATCTGAGATAAATTTTGATCACCTTTTTTCAGATGGAAACTGTAAGAGTTCGCTCTATTTTGATGGATCAATTGAACATGGCCAAGAAGGGATACATTATAATCAACCTCCACGTAAATGTTTAAAATGAGCACGAAAACACATTTTGCTGACATGGTTGATCGGATACATACTGTTCTAAAAATTTTAATCCAAAGATATATTGTCAATTGATATGAAGATATCCAATATTGCATCAAAAATATGTGCTTCATCCAATTGAGAATGGTGACGATGTGGAGGACATTTGACATTTTCCTCAAAATTTTTAGAATATCGGTATATTGAACTATATGTTTTCAAGGATGATGTTCCAGAGTCATATAGTGTTGGTCATACAGAGGATGTGCAGGACAGTTCTCCTATAGCCCAGTAGCAGGAACAAGTTAGACTCCAGTGGATTTTTAAATGATTGAAGGATCTATGCCAGCAGTGCTGAGTGATGATGTTGTAAACAATCAGTTCAACACCGATAATTGAGGAATGAAGTCAGACAAGAGTGCAGATGATGACTATTGGCCTGAACATGATGACTACTCAGATGAAGAGCCAAATGAAGGCCATGTCCATGCGATACGTCGGTACAGCTTCATCAGATTGATTGATAGAGAGGACGAATGCTGCATGGGACGTCGTGCATGGGACTCATATTGCAACATGGAATGCATGGCGTCAACATATTATTATGGAAAAGCCTATAGTAGCGGGAGTCTCATGCACACCCGATTACATGGCCTGGTTTAGGAGTATCACCCAAATATGTGTAGGCCGTTCTGAGTATCATACAAGGGGCTACAAAGAGGAAGGAACTTCATTTGAGTTTCTGGTATTATTTTTAAAATAAAAATTAATGTCTTTTTCTTTTAACTTCATAAGTTTTCATATGAATTTTTATTATCATTTTATATGTAGCATGAGAGGTTTCAACATTTGACTTTGGAGGTCGAGCGGGCTATAGTTGTCCCAGTGGAGGATAAACGGCTACAGATTTTGAGAAGCACAAAGATGATGGCTATGGTACATTGTCTATCATCGGACATCAGCACGTTTGGAGCACACCTGCAATGGCACTCTAGCTACTCGGAGGGGCCAGAGTCTACACGAGCTGATCTTGATCCAACGATGGAGACATTTCATTATACATCATCTCCTTCTTGCATACGGTCCCTATTAGCACACGAGTATTCGCATAGAAGGGATGCCGAGGAGGGTGCATCTGCCAGTCGGGATCACACTGCAGGTCGCATTGATGACATTGCTGATAAGGATATCATCGAGATTAGTGAGGATGTTATCCGGTCGCATTGGAACGCTGATATGCCTGATATTTTCCATCCTACCATGATCCCCATGCAGGAGAGGTATCTCAAGTAAGTGATGAGGGCCCTCCATCGATGGCAACCTATAGGCGATGGACTGGACGAATTGGCCAACCTCCTAGACGTAGATGTGGAACCTAGGTTGCCTAGGTTATTGTACTCAAACCAAATATTGTAATTTTTTTATGTATCAGATATATTAAATTTTGATGAGTATGCGTTATTCTGTTGATACAATGTATTTGATGCTTGTGAGATGATATAATTTTGGATGACAAGAGTTTCGGTTGAGTTTCGGTACAGTTTTAATTGAGTTTTAGTTGAGTTTCACTCAAGTTTCAGTTGAGTTTCGTTAGAGTTAGCTTGTTGTTCAGTCCAAAAGACACTTACGAGGAAGTTATGATGGAAAGAAAACTTTGCTCTCTTTTCCGGTTGTGGCCTTGACCTCCAACTGTCTGCCTCCGCCTTTGTTTCTTCGGCTATATTTATAAGGGTGGAGAGCCTAGAAATCGAGATCTAGATAAGTACACCACAACATTAAACTAGATCGAGATTAAGAGCACCAGGACGCGGTGATACAGAGGACAAAAACAAAAAAAGGTCGGTCAGAAGGGATTAGTTGTGGACTTGAATTGCTTGAATTTAGACATTCACATGATTTGTTTCATGTTTTTTTAGTTCTTAATGCTCCCAGCTCTAAGTTTAGGGGCGGCAATCTGACGGACAAAATACTAAAGCCATTGAATTACAAATCCCAGCATTAGCTCTTTGGGCTTTTGGCCATCTGGAGGGCTGAAGGCTTGGTTTATGCCATTTGGACATTTGGACACACACTCGGTTCCATTCTCATTGAGGCTGAAATGGACATGGTAGAGTCCTATCATTTTATCTCCTCTTAGAAACAGAGACAAGTAATTTTATATATACAACACCAGCACCTACTTTGTTAGGATGAATAGAAGTTTGGTTGCATCTAATCATCAATGATGGGTTATATTGCTTATGCTAAATATTGCTTGTAATGAAGCCATGGAGGAAGGATGTCAAGGTCATATTTAAAATGTAGAAAAATATTTTGATAAAACACTAATTATTTAAAAGCATAAAATTTTGCTTCAAAGTTTAGTAGAAATCATCACTTGGAGCGATAATTTTAGTAGAGTAGAAATTGTTATTTGAAGTGACGACTTTATCTACTAAAATCGTCATTTTAAGTGACGATTTTCAATCGGACTTCTGCCACGTCAATGAGAGCTTTCTGTTGACGAAACAAAAAGAAGGATGAGATGAAAGTAAAAAATATTATTTAAAATAAAATTTTTTTATTGTAATACTATTTTTATAAAAAAATTATTATATTCTTAAAATTATTATACTAATCAAGACGGATATTACCTCGATCTGCGACCCTCAAGACAGAAGGACTGACTTGCATATTAACAAAGCAAAGATGTACGTGATGCCAAAGACTTGAGCACTTGACTCTCAAGAGCGCCTCATCTTCTTGTCCTTTTTCTCTGGCGGCCAAAAATTCCAGCGACAGCGAGCGAGCTGCTGCAGTCGGAACAAATTGTTATATTGACATCTCTTTATTTAGAGATTAACTGCTTCTCTTACTCAAAACATGTTACAATGATTGGTCCCAATTCTTGAAGGCTAAATTTAAAAGTTTATATAAATGTGAGGTGGATTGCTTCTGAAGTCAAGGAACAGCAGCCAGGAATTTCTACGAATCAATAATCTCTGAGAATTGGATCGGATTCTCTATCTTATGATTGTTGAAGTGGGCCATGGTTCTTTTTGTTAGTTTGCCAGTGATTGATTGACTCCATAAAAATATTACTTGTTTGTGTCCGTAGGTGTCCCTTTTTAGGCTCCTCCCTCCCTCTAGAGCCAATCCCCCAACAACCTTACCTACCAACCAAACCCGGCGTTTGGTTTGGGCTTCTCGCCAGGCCGAGTCGACTTTTTGGAGCTGTGCTTTGGTGCTATTTCTTCTTGTTTGCGTGCAAACACTATCGTCCAAATTAAGGGATTAAAATTAGAAAGTGAACTAAAACGGTGAAGAGAGAGAATGGGGAGCAACTCCAAGAAGTTTTTTTTGCCTTCAGTGTCTTCTTCTAGGGATAGGCGATGTCAAAGTCCGTGATTAGCTGAGCACAAGGAGGGCCCTACTGTGACGCCACCAATCCCGCGTTCCGGGTGAATTAATTTCTGGTGATCATTAGCTGGCGATCGGTATTGCTCAATGTTTTGAGTACCGGATCAATCAAAAATTAATCATCAATCCAATCTAATTTTATTATTAAAATTAATTTTTATATGATTCGATAAAAATTAAAAAATTCATTGACTCAATCGAATTTCAATTGATCGAATCTGATTTTTAGATTTTTTAAATTTTTATTTAAATTATATTATATTTTATTATTTTATATTATTAAATTAAAATTTAATTATAATATTATCTGATCCGATTAAATCGATTTATTCGATCGAACCGATTGATCCGTGATCTAAATGTTAAGCAGATTCGTTGTTCGATCTAATTTTCAATTACTTATATGAAAATGACAGATGAGGCAGGCGAGGCCAATTATTTGGGTTGTACTCCAAAATCACCATCTCTTCCATGATGGAAGAAGTCCTTTCATTTCTACCATTGCAAGGACAATCTTGTTTGGGACCGGTTCTATATTTAGTTGTTGTTGGCCTTCTAGCTTCCAAGTTGCCTAATGAATCTAAATTTGATCGGTTCTACGTTTGATTGTTGTTGGACCACCAACTAATCCAATTAGAAACTTAGTGATCCAACTCATAGCTTGACTTGGATGGATCACAATCTATCTTGATAAGATTTTCAAAGCTAGCCTCACTAAAGTATATACATACATGTATGCATGCTTACATACGCATATTTTTTTTTATAAAAATAAAATAAAATAAAAATTTCAGTCTAAGATTAAGATGAAATAGACTCAAAACATAGATTATTGGTATGACACTAAAAGGCATTATCTATTACACTTATATGCACTTTATTTAATCATAAATAATATTTTTTTTACATGCATTTGCTGAGCTCTTCTATTACAATGATTCAAACTTAACCAACCCGAGCCCAAATGGGCTTAACCTTCGCTCTACATCGGAACTAACACTAGTAATAACTCTTCCATCGTCGCCTTTCCCATGTGCCTCTTTCATCTCATTTTCTTTACCTTTGCCTCCCTACTGCAACCACCAACTTTTGACCTTTTCATCACCCCAACCCTCCCCTCCTTCTTTCACCCATAGTTGTCAAATCCGGCACGGACATTGACCCGACCAAGGGCTCGGGTCACGAGTCACTGGTTCAACCGCTGGGTCACTGGTTCAACCATCGATCAATTATATTAATATAAATATATATTTATATTAATAAAAATTAATTTTAAATAAAAAAAATCCAAGGTTAACATGATAATAAAACCCGTGATCCGAACCGGTTCGGGTTGGATTGATCAATTCATGGATGAACCGGATGGGTTGACCGGGTTATTCTGGGTCACTTATACATTCGGTTTTATATTGAAACCGGACCGGCTTGGCCTTCGGGTCCCGGTTCAACCAGTCCAACCGGCTGGTTCGGTCCGATTCTAACAACTATGCTTTCACCCCATATTCACCCGCTTGTCCATTTTTCTCCTTTTCATTTCTCTTCAATCTACCTATAATATCTTCATACATAAATAATCTCACGTCAGATGAAAAAAATGGTTAGGATAATTAAACTCAAATTTATTCGCTATCAAATAACTTATACTTGAGTTTTCAAGGCCATATAGTTTCGACCTACTAATAGATTAATTGAACAAATAGATGGGCTTGAGGTGTTGCACTACCTCTCTTTTCTTCTATCTTTAATTGGACTTCTATATTTGATCTATTTAGTAAACTAAATCCCTTTCCTAACTATCTTTACCTTTGTATTATAATTTTGATGGTGTAATATTCATGATGTTGGTTGAAGTCACATCATTGGGTGAGAAGTTAGATTCAAGGCCTTGGCTTTTAATTAAAGGTCTAATTGGGATAAACCCTATCTATATTACCTTGATTTAATGCCCTGTTGTAGCCTTTTAATAAAGTTGGGAAAAAAAAAGTCTAGGTCTAAGCTTATATTGTCAGCCATTGCTAATAAGCCAGACATGGCGTATATCCCTAGAATCCCCATATTATAGGAATTCCAAGAGATCAATATGTTAATTTTTAGAGATATATTTTGATAATTATGGGCTATTAAATTATATCATATTGCATGGTGTTACACACTACTGTGCATGAACTATGAGTTGGGCCAACTTAATGGAGTAGATAACAACTAACTTTCTATGATGTGGTGGATACTCGTATTGTGAATATCATCATCAATACTAGTATTCTCAAGGTATGATAATTAACTCTCTACCTCAATCCCTAATGCTTGATATTTTAGGCTCATCATTGTAATTAAGTATGATTTACGTAGTTGATTGTTTAATGTGATACCACACCTGAATGTTAGTGTGAGATCTTAGGCCGATGAAATTTATTCTACAAAGTTATTAACCAACCTTATAATTGCAATCCCTAACTTCTTCTCTATATACTTAACTCTCTAAGAGTATTTAATTCTCTTTATAGAAAAACGCCCCATCTAATTGGATATGCCTTATAGGTTATCCATGGACTTCTTTCTAGCTCTATATGTTCGATGTATGATGCATATTTTATTTTGTTTGTTTGATCATATAAGAGAAAAAATCATACATAAATCCACATGATATTTATAATTACATACAATTTTTTAGGATATACACTGCGCTGATAGTTTATTGAATTGCTAGACTTGCTTAAAAGTGTATATATTATCTTTTTGTAATATGGTCTATTACTCTAATATCACCATCTAGTAATATTATTATTAATAGTGATTTATGGTGGACCATTTTTTATTTCAACAACTGAATGTGTATGTGTGTGTGTGTATATATATTGTTGGGCCATTACTACCATGTCTCTAAGAAGGAATTTTAAAGCCGAACAATAGCAGATATCCATCAAACTAAGGGAGAGTTTTAAATTAATAAAGCATAAATATGAATATGTGTTGACAAGCCTAACCTTTGTGATAGGTTTTGAGGAAGGAATTCTGAGTTGAATTAATTACTTTGCCTTGCGTTTATTCGATAAGTAGTGATTGACCACTTTTAGAATTTATTATATTTTTAAATAATAAATAATTATAACCCTTATGATGCTTAGTTTATGGATATTTTTTGTCATGCACATTGACTATGTTACCATGATTTATACTTTGATATTGATTATTTATTATTTATGATGAATTGATAAAAGATGTTAGATCGATGAATGATTTATATGATTCATAAGGTTGATAAAGAGATAATGAAACTTAAACTTCTAACCTTGGCTATGCTGTATAGCTTTGGATCTTACCAGTAGTGGTTAAATGCTAGTCAATACCCGTGCCAATGAAAGATATGTATTAATATTGATCCACCTAGTAGGGTTAAGCACCATCAATATCTATAAACTTGGGGGACGTATGTTGGTTAAAATTCTGCCTATGAAGGTAAAATACTAATGAGATAATTTGAGTATAATAAGATTAGATATGATGATACTATTATGAGAACTAAGATTATCATAGTATAAATTATTATTTTATATTATTAAATTATATATGTGTATATTGATATTATATTATATTTTTAGATGGCTAACATTGCTTATTGAGCTATGAAGATCATGATTATTTCATCTTTTCATTTTTAGATTCTGCTTAGTAACTAACTGCATGGGTATACTATTAGAAAAGTACTTAGATGTGTTAAAAAAAAATAAAAAAGTAATATTTAATTTTGTTGAGATCTAGTGTTTAAATAGTAATTTGTAATTAAATGTTTTTATTTCTTAAATACCTTTTAAATTTTATGATTAGAATTTTACACTACTGACTTATAATATCATGAGAAATGCCTAGCATATTTGTGAGAAATTCTCTTATGAATATGTGATGATTTTTGTGGCTCTTAGGTCAAAATTCGGTTTCGGCATGTAACACCTAGGCTAAGACTTATAGGAGGAAGGAGTCCGTTAGAATAAAGGTGGCTTCGGTTTCATGGATCACAAATTTTTTTAAAAGAAAAAAAAATATGAGAGAATGGAATGCTTGAAAGTTTCTTTGATGTAATCAACATAATGCAAGCTATTTTTAGCCAAAAAATAAAATCTTTCTTTTAATAGTAAATTGTCTTGACTGGTTTCAACCGATGGACTTCGCCAGTCTATTGATTAGTTCGCTCCCATTTTCTTCGTTACGTTAATGAAATGGATGGGCGTACGTTGCCTCTCTGTTTTTAAAAGCCAAGGAAAAATCTTTTGATGGCAGTGTTCAAGGTTGGTTGGTTCAGCTTTTATAATCCATGGATCAAATGGATCGGATGATGAATTTGGTCTTTTTGACCTTTCAGTGCTGCTAGTTGAGTTGTATGCTGCGTGGATAAGCATTTTCTATGCTATCACAGTCTGAGCATTCGCAGGCTTATTATCGAGAAGATTTTATTACTGTTGTTCACTGACTTTGACAAGACTCGAGTGACCCTTTGCCTACCAATCCTTTGATATGCGACATCAGGACTATGCTTCATCATGCTTATAGTGCCCAAATTCGACATATTTACTAGGAAGCTAACTTAACGGCTGGCTGGAAAGCTACCCGGGCTGCCCACCACTCCGGACCCTAGTGCTCCGGGTGATTTGTGCCCGATGGTTCTTACTTAAATTTTGTACTCTGATATATTGGGCTTGACTCATCCTAAACTAATGTGATCGTTTGTCTGTAACAAAAAAAAAAAAAAAATTCTTTTGCAAGAACATGACGAAGCTAGAACTATCTAAAATATTGCATGACCGATTTGCATAGAATAATTAATTGAAAAATTACGAATAAATCAAGTGCATCGATCTTATTATAGATGCCGTGTTATGGTCTAGCAGCTGTAAGCAACCTTTTTTTAATTCAACTTTGCTACATCCCAGCGCATGTTACACGCTTGCAACAAAGCCGCTTCCAACTTGGATATTCGATTATAATCGTCAAAGTCTTGTGTGAGACGGAACACTACATTTGGTTTCAGCTTCAAAAATAGGCAGGCACCGTGGTTTCATATGATGATATCAAATATAGTTATCATGACTACTTTTGATGGGCCATCGATTGTCATCCTCGTCATCATCAAGCATTAGAAATCACATTTCACGACAGGTAAAAATCCGACTACTGGTCAACCTCGTGCTTGGTGTGGGGAGAGCTAAATCGTTTTAAGTCTCCCCACGCAACCAAAAGGAATTTAGAATTTTGAGACACTTTATAGGAAGCATGGAGTCCTTCTTTTAGGTAAGATAGTGTTTGATTTTCAAAAAGTTATTTTTGGATAAGTATAGAGTAGCATTTATTTAGGTAGTATTGGTTCTCAAAAAGTTATTCCTTGATAAGTGTAAATAATCATCTTTTTTAAATAATTAATTTATCATCAAAGGATAGCTCTAGTTATTCCTGAGATCCCTAGGAAATAAGTTCAGAAATAACCCATGGTTTAATCATGAGTTATCTCCTCTGGTTAAACTTTTCTAGAGTTATTCCATGTAGTTATAGCTTTTGAGATAAGGAGAGATATCCCCTATATCTCTCCTTATCTCCTATTTCAAACACAGCCTTCGGGGATAGCTTATGGATTTCCTAGGGAATAAGTTCAGGGAATAACTCATGGTTAAACATGGGTTATCCTTTCTGGTTAAACTTTTATAGAGTTATCCAATGTAGTTTAGCTTTTGGGAATAAGGAGAGATATCCAGAGGATATTCCCCTTATCCCCTATTTCAAATACAGCCTTATGGGATAGCTGAGGGAATAACTTCTTTTTTAAATAACAACTTTGCCATTAAGGATAGCTCTAGTTATTTCTGAATTTTTTTTAATAAATTTCCCTCTGATTAACTTTTTATATAGTTATTCCCTGTAGTTATAGCTTTTGAGGATAAGGGGACCTTATCATCCACTATTTCAAATATAACCTAAAAGATTTGAGAGGCGTTAATTTTAAGACTTCAGGCTCCAAGAACGTAACGTTGTAACTAAGAATTTTAAAATCTTGATTAATTTTATCCCCAAGAAGAATCAAATGGAGACGTTTTTGGACACCATCTCAATGCTTTTGTAGTCAAAATTGCGTAACTTTAGTAACTGTACTATAATTAAAATTATCTGTCAATTAAAAATATAAGAAGGAAGGTAGCCTTTCAAGAGGTAAAGACTAAGACGCAAAGATTAAAAAAAAAAAAAAAAAAAGAAAAAGAAAGAAAGAGAAAGGCCAACCACCACACCCGGTTCGATCACCCTCAATTGAACCTGTTATGGATTATTTATAGTGCCTGCGAGGGCGGCTCCATTTTGTCTGTTATAACAAATGATATTAGCTATCACCTTGAAGAATAATTAACAGTCAAAAACCAATGAAAAATATGTCATCATTCATGTCACTGTGACAAAATAAAAAAACTAAAAAAAAAAAAACTATGTCCACATGCTATAAAAAAATGTACTATATATATAATTGCAAGTGATTAGACTTGTCTTATCTGCTCGCAACGAATAATCCTCCTTATTTTATAATTTTCAGACAACAACTGTTATTTAGATTCCGGCTGTTAATTAATGCATATAATTAACAAACATAATGCATTCATGTGATGACTATTAAAATATCACAGCAGCTCCTAATTAATGTCAGTTTTATTAAGGACACCTTTGGTGACCATATATAAACTCTGGGACTATATATATTGAAACCGAAGATTAATTATAAATATAAAAAACCTAGAACGTGTTCGTGTGATACAAGCATTAATATAATATCCTGGTGGTTCACCTAATTAACTAGTTCCATTGGCCACGTATCAAAACTAGCTGGTGTGAACCGTGGCTTAATTTCATCTCATTAATTCGTGTATGATCACCTCTAATTAATTAATGTCAACGAAGCAATGAATTATATGTGGGCCTTGTTTTGGTGAAGCTGCGACATCAACGGCTTCAACATCCTCACGAGAAATTTGGCAGGGCCGGTCCACCACCTATCCACATTGGAGAGAGACGCTGCCTCCGACACCAACCCTCAAAACGCCGACAAAAGATGGGATTTGGTGGCACGCCACCACCTGCTTCGTGGTCTTGGGCTGCTGCCATCTTTCAGTGCTCCGAAAATTGATAGGCACTCAACCCCGAGGTTGCATCAGATTGAGATTCTCTTGGGATCGATGGAGCGTTGTTGTTGGTGAAGCATCCACTCTTTGTCAGCATCCAAATCCACCCTTTTTTTTTTTTTTTTTTTTTTTTTATGGGTAAAGATTCTGCTTCTTTACCCTGTTGGTCACATGATGCAGCACCATGATGGGGACCGGGATCAAACTTGCTTCCCAGCTGAAGCACTGTAAATGGTGGATAAATATGTTGAGTTGCCAAGCGATTGGTTCTGTCTGTGCCTTGTCGTTACTTTTGCAGCCCACCGTAGCCTGCAAGCTGAGCTCAATCTGGAGGCCCGACAAGCTTGTTGGATTCTCAAACCTGGCCATTTGGGCAATATATATGGTTTTAACTCCCCGTGGTGACAAGATATGGGATATGAGAACGGGAATCAATTTTCCTCCCGTTTATTTTCCTATTCGTTACTTTATTTGAACATAGAAATACTAATTCTCGTACTTATTGAAGTTTCATTAGAAGGAACGAATCCATATCCAAGAAAGATATGCTTGAGAAATTTTTTTTTTTTCAATTAATTATCATCAGTTGGCATATACAATATTTTAATATTTTCTATACATAAAATATTTCAAATTATACAATTAATATGATGTCTACTTTTTTCATGTCATTAATATTTTTATTTTTCTTTTAGTAATAATATATAGCATTTGATGGCATAGAGTTCATAATGTTGTCATATCAATAATATGTTATACAATTATATTCTTACAACTACAACATTGCTATATAATTAATCGTACTATTGAATATTTTCTATCATTATTATAGCATTATGCATTATAATATTATTTATATTTATATTATTTTTAATTATTGTAGTAATCATCTTGTTAATGATATTATTTTTTGCTTTACTTATCTTTTATCTTTTAAAGTTGGGGTCTAGATAATTTGTCATGGGACATGAATTTTTATTATTGCCAAATATCATTAGTACTACCTTTTAGTTTGATATACATTATTTCAAAATAGATTGTAATTACTATAATATTTTTCTATTAAAATGATTTGTTTTATTATATAGAGTTCACGTAGCTGGAGGGATAGCATGCTTCATGAGCACCATCCAAGGACAACAAGAGCTGCTTTTTTCTGATATGCTGAGGTGACGGAAAGCTTGATGGTGGAAAAATAGGGTGATGACGCTAAGTCATCTTCTTTAAACGTCGGGGAAGACGGATGTTCTTCTTCTCGGACCCCTGCAAAAAAAGTCCTCGGAGACCGATGGTTTCGGTAGGAACCCTTCGACGCTCAAGTCAGTCACTTGGGATCAGACAAAGAATGGCTCAACGGAAAGGAGCTGAGGCAGTTAGGGTTTTGCTAGGAGGAAGAAAGCTAGAAAACCAAAGTTTGGATCCCTACTTACAGTGCGGGCACGTGCTTTTATACCTGTCCAAATATCCCATCTTACTGTTCCGAAAGATCGCCGTCGTACCATCGCTATACGTGCCGGAGGCATCCCGTGCTACCTGTCAATGTGATATCACATGTGTCTAACAGCTGCGATGGCATTCGGTGCGCGCCGTTGTTTGATATGACCGCGCACAGTCGCAAGTGGTAGCAAATCGTATGCCGTAACGGAGCACGGCCCGCACAGGAATATGCAGTGCGCCATACGCCGTTATAAGGCATGACCCTCCGTAACGGGGTGCAATCATGGGCGTACGGAGAATCACGTGGGCGCGCCATGTGGCCCGGAGCTGCCATTCCTTTCGACGATTGAACTGCATGCTAATCGTTGATGATACCCACGTACCCCGAGACCGGAGGAGGATCTCGGGGTAGAGATATGGTGGTCCCATCCCGAGACCGGAAGGGGTCCCGGGGGTGGGATGATGCTGGTGCACCCCGAGACCGGAGGGGGTCTCGGGGTCGAGAGATGATGATCCCACTCCGAGACCGGAAAGGGTCCCAGGGGTGGAATGATGCCGGTGCACACCGAGACCGGAGGGGGTCTCGGGGTCGAGAGATGATGATCCCACCCCGAGACCGGAAGGGGTCCCGGGGGTGGGATGATACCGGTGCACCCCGAGACCGAAGGGGTCTCGGGGTCGAGAGATGACGATCCCACCCTGAGATCGGAAGGGGTCCCGGGGTGGGATGATGCCGATGCACCCCGAGACCGGACGGGGTCTCGGGGTCAAGAGATAACGATCCCACCCCGAGACCGGAAGGGGTCCCGGGGGTAGGATGATGCCGATGCACCCCGAGACCGGAGGGGGTCTCGGGGTCAAGAGATGACGATCCCATCCCGAGACCGGAAGGGGTCTCGGGGGTGGGATGATGCCGATGCACCCCGAGACCGGAGGGGGTCTCGGGGTCAAGAGATGACGATCCCACCCCGAGACCGGAAGGGGTCCCGGGGGTGGGATGATGCTGGTGCACCCCGAGACCGGAGGGGGTCTCGGGGTCAAGAGATGATGATCCCACCCCGAGACCGGAAGGGGTCTCGGGGGTGGGATGATGCCGGTGCACCCCGAGACCGGAGGGGGTCTCGGGGTCAAGAGATGGTGATCCCACCCCGAGACCGGAAGGGGTCCCGGGGGTGGGATGATGCCAGTGCACCCCGAGGCCGGAGGGGGTCTCGGGGTCAAGAGATGGTGATCCCACCCCGAGACCGGAAGGGGTCCCGGGGGTGGGATGATGCTGGTGCACCCCGAGACCGGAGGGGGTCTCGGGGTCGGGAGATGGTGATCTCCGTTAGCTGCTGTTACCTTTTATTCTGACGATGCAGGATTAGTCATACCAGATGCCCCCTCACCCCTAAGGCGAAGCGGGTCCCACCGTTGAGGCGCAAGGGGTGTTCTCCACGTGGCTGATCCCCGTCCACATCTCTTATGCAGACGGCCTGGGGAATGTGAGAAGGCGGCCACCTCCGTACGCTATGCTCGCCACGATCGACCTTGAGGGAAAACTGGCCCTTCGAAGTCTGCACGAAAAGCTGCATCATCATTACCTCTCATAACGGCGACGTCAGCGGGGTCCCATCATTGGCCGGAGGCATGCCGCACCACGCGATGGGCATCCCTCAAGGCGAGCCAGCCTATGGCAAGGGGCCATGTGGCTGACGAGATGAGGCGGGACGATTTGAAAATCCAATAAAGCCAAACGAGGGATTGAATCTGGCCGTACCGCTTCCGTTGTCATCGTCTTCCTTTGTGCCTGCGCTCTGATCTCCCCTGCAACCTGAGAGCCTGTGCTTGGTTTCCTTTCTTCCAGGTCAGTTCTTTACCCATTCCAGACCTCTCTGTCCCTTTGCTCATGAGCTCGCCATCTTGGACCTCGGAGGACGGTTCGGAGGACCGTCCTCCTTCTGAGAGGTACTGTACCTCTCCCGCACCTTCTCCTTCTCCTTCACTTGAGTGGTCCACTGATTCAGAGGACCGCATCCCCCTGGCCCGGCGATGAGTCGCCGGCGGAGCCCCATCGAGGGGCCGCCGGTCAAAGGCCGGCACCTCCTCGATGGTGGAGGGGTCCCCGGAGGGGATTGCCTCCACGGTGACATGTCTGGATTTGGCAAAAATCCGGGCCCGTTACCATATTCCCCGGGATGTTGAGCTTTTTCTGCCAACTCCCGATGATAGGGTCATCTCCTCCCGATCCGGTCGAGTGGCCCTTTATGAGATTTGCCTAAAGGCAGGTCTTCGTCCACCTTTTCCTCCCTTTTTCATCAACCTTCTCAACTACTACTCCTTGACCCCATCTCAACTGGTCCCGAACTCCTACCGCGTTGTCAGCGCCTTTGTCATTCTTTGCCATCGTCTGGGTATCACCCTCCGAATCACTCTTTTTCGATCCTTCTACATCCTTCGGGCCCAGAAGGGTTGGTGGCTATTCCAGTCCCGACCCAATCGGGTCCTCAAACTTCTTCTTCCCTCTTCAATCAAGGGATGGAAATCCTGATTCTTTTTTGCAAACATTGACCAAGTTAGGCCCCGGTGGGGAGATCTCGACCTCCGAGGGAACGCGATTGCCATTCATCCTGGGGATCGGGAGGCGTTGGGTCAATTGCTGGCCGCCGAGATCCCTTGGAACACCCTGCTATTGACGGAGGATAATCTCGAGTCGGCGGGTCTTATCTCCCACCGGGTTAAGCCATCTCCACCCTTAGCTAAAAATTTTGCTTCTCTTTTTCTTTCTTTTTTTTTTTACTCAGACTGATATTGCGCAGCTATGAAGATACCGGCAGCGAAACTCCTGAGGGCCGCCTCTAAAAAGAGGGCCCGGGAATGGCCACCTGTAGGTCAACAAGCTTCAGCTCCAAAGCGCCCGATGGCTCGGGCCTCCCCACCACCGGCACCGCAAGATTTTCCGGCTGCTCCAGAAGTCGATCTCACAGTCGACACTCCGCCAGAGATGGCGGCGACCGCGAGAGTCCCAGTTGAGGAGCCAGTCGCGGAGGGGCCCACAGTGGCTGAAGAGCTTCATGCTCCTGGAGAACCGACCCCGCCGGAGGCTGCCATGGATTGGGGCGAGGGGCCATCAGGTGCCGTGAGTCCACCCCCCGAGAGGTCACTTAGGAGCAGCCCGCGCACCGAGCCAGGGACCGCCGAGATGGCCGAGCGGAGTGGGGTCAAGCCTGGGCCACCTCGAGACTCCTTAAACGATGGTCGCTGGGCTGAGCGGGTCCTTGCCCCGGTCTTTGTGCCCGAGATCCTGGAGGACCTTAGCCACCAAAAGGCGAGTGCATTCTTCCAGGATTCCTACGTGGCTGTCATCAGGGTAAGCGGTCTTTTCGCCCTTTGCCTTCATATCTTTTTCTTTTTGCTAACCTGGAGCTTACGCATGCAGCTCGCACACTCCCTGAGGGCCGCCAGGGATGCAATTCATGGTGGGAAGGCCCTCCTGCGGGATACGCAGAAGGAGGCTGAGGACGCTCAGCGCCGCGCGGAGGCGACCGAAGAGGCGCTGGAGTTGGCTAGAAGCGCCTGGGCAAGTGAAATAAAGGCCGCTGAGAATCGGGCGGAGGTCGACGCCAACCGTGCGCGCGTGGCACTCCTCCAAATGACGGAGGCCGAGAATGCTGTGATGGCCAGAGATCTACACATCTCTGAGTTAACCTTAGCCCTCCAGGAGGCCGAAGGTCGAGCGGTTGCGGCGGAAGAAGAGGCGCGGGCGGCGAAGGAGGAAGCCAGCCAATCCGGAGAGGAGGCGAGCCGCGCCCGGGAGGCCGAGAGGGTTGCAGCAGCAGCCCTCGCCGCGGAGAAGGCTCAGGCCGCAGAGGCGGAAGTTGCCATCGCAGCTAGGGCCGCTGGGATCATAGAAGAGTACAAGGCATCCGAGCGCTTTATAGATGATTTGGCAGAGGCCTCGGCGGCAGTGTTTCTCGAAGGGTTCCAGCATGGGAAGGAGAAAGTGGCCAGGGATTTGAACATCCCTCAGGCCCTGGAAGTTGAGCTAGAACGTTTATCAGATTTGGCCCCCTTCGATGATGAGCCCGCGCCAGCAAAGCCGTGAGCTTGTACTTTTGTTTGTTTTGTTTTTTTTTTTTTTTTTTTTTTTGCAAGTCCGACTACGTTGGCATTTTGTAATCCCTTCCAATCAATGAGAATATTCTTCAAAATGCAGTCTTTGTGACTTACCATGAATTTGTTGATTGACAACACGCGGCACCGTGGTCCTATTAGTCCCGATAGCGCCAGGGGATAACTCTCAACTCGAGCTATTCCGCCCTAGCCGTCTAGGACCGAAAATTAGGGCCAGGGAGGATAGGTTTCTTGGAGTTGAAACGCCGATAGTTGGAGGTTAGGTAGGCGGGTTCCTCAAGACCATCGGTGCAATGCTTTGCCAGGAGTGTCGGGCCTTGTGCTAAGTAGGCCTGTGGCTTTTGGCGCCTGTGGGGGTTGGTCTTTATCTGACCGGCAGGACTTTGTGCCGTCGGGTGTCGGACTCCATGCCTGGCTGGCCCAAGGCTTTAGGTGCCGACGGGTGTCGGGCTTCATTCCTGGCTGGTGCAGGGCTTTAGGTGCCGACAGGTGTCAGGCTTCATGCCTGGTTGGTGCAGGGCTTTAGGTGCCGACGGGTGTCGGGCTTCATGCCTGGCTGGCCTAGGGCTTTTTGTGCCGACGGATGTCGGGCGTCATGCCTGGCTGGTGCAGGGCTTTAAGTGCCGACGGGTGTCGGGCTTCATGCCTGGCTGGTGCAGGGCTTTAGGTGCCGATGGGTGTCGGGCTTCATGCCTGGCTGGTGCAGGGCTTTAGGTGCCGACGGGTGTCGGGCTTCATGCCTGGCCGGCCCAGGGCTTTTTGTGCCGATGGGGTCGGGCTTTATACCTGGTTGGCCCAGGGCTTTTTGTGCCGACCAGGGTCGGGCTTTATGCCTGGCTGGCCCAGGGCTTTTTGTGCCGATCGGGGTCGGGCTTTATGCTTGGCTGGCCCAGGGCTTTTTGTGCCGACCGGGGTCGGGCTTTATGCCTGGCTGGCCCAGGGCTTTTTGTGCCGACCGGGGTTGGACTTTATGTCTGGCTGGCCCAGGGCTTTTTGTGCCGACCGAGGTCGGGCTTTATGCCTGGCTGGCCCCGGGCTTTTTGTGCCGATCGGGGTCAGGCTTTATGCCTGGCTGGCCCAGGGCTTTTTGTGCCGACCGGGGTCGGGCTTTATGCCTGGCTGGTGCAGGGCTTTAGGTGCGACGGGTGTCGGGCTTCATGCCTGGCTGGTGCAGGGCTTTAGTGCCGATGGGTGTCGGGCTTCATGCCTGGCTGGCCCAGGGCTTTAGGTGCCGACGGGTGTCGGGCTTCATGCCTGGCTGGTGCAGGGCTTTAGGTGCTGACGGGTGTCGGGCTTCATGCCTGGCTGGTGCAGGGCTTTAGGTGCCGATGGGTGTCGGGCTTCATGCCTGGCTGGCCCAGGGCTTTTTGTGCCGACGGGTGTCGGGCTTCATGCCTGGCTGGTGCAGGGCTTTAGGTGCCGATGGGTGTCGGGCTTCATGCCTGGTTGGCCCAGGGCTTTTTGTGCCGACGGGTGTCAGGCTTCATGCCTGGCTGGTGCAGGGCTTTAAGTGCCGATGGGTGTCGGGCTTCATGCCTGGCTGGCCCAGGGCTTTTTGTGAAAAGGTGTCAGGAGCTAAAATCGAATCTTGTTAATATAGAATGAGGGATGAAAACCCAAGTGAATACAGGCATGATACTTGACATGAGAGGAGGAATACATTACTGATAGTACTGGCGAAGGTTATCTGCATTCCATGTCCTAGGGAGTGGCTTCCCATCGAGTTCCTCAATCTTGTAAGCTCCGTGGCGGAGTGTCTCGGCGATTCGGTAAGGTCCTTCCCAATTTGGAGCTAGCTTGCCTCCCCCGAAGATCCAAAAGATGAAGAACGGGGACGGCGGTGCCGGCGGGGGCGCTCCGCCTCCTTCCCATGCCGCCGCTTAGGAGAGACACTAGCGTGGCGGGAAGGAGACCGATGTCTCTTAGAAGCTTCGCGGTGATGAGGCTTGGCCAGAGATCGATGGTGACGATCCACAGGAACCGGCGATCTCCGGCGGGAGGAGTGCTGGCTGGGTTGCACCACCCCTGGGACAGATGGATTCGGCTCCGGTTGCTGCACGGCCGCCTGCTGGTGCTGCAGGCCCTGAACTGCCGCCGCCAAGGACTGGACCTGCGTAGCCAGGGCAGTGAATCGATCCTCCTGGAGCTGTTACGAAGCAGGCACGGGAGCATCGTCTTGAGGAACAGAAGGCCCTGCCCCCCGGGGGTGCAGCGGCTCCGAAATACTGGTTGCGAGAGACGGGAGGGCCTCCGCGGGTGGATCGGCACCGCGGCGCTGCCCCCCCAGCGCGACCGGCTGAAACTCCCTTCGTTTGGGTCGTCACCATGGCTTCAAGAGCTTGAAGAGAGGGAAAAGTAAGCTGCTGGTTCGATGTCTTTCTTTTCTTCCCCCCTTTCCTGGCGCGCCAATCTAATGACGCCAGGTCACCTTCTTCAAACATCGGGGAAGACAGACATCCTTCTCCTCGAACCCCTGCAAGAAAAGTCCCCGGAGACCGGTGGTTCCGGTAGGGACCCTCCGATGCTCAAGTCAGTCACTTGGGATCAGACAAAGAACCGCTCAGCGAAAAGGAGCTGAGGCAGTTAGAGTTTTGCTAAGAGGAAGAAAGCTAGAAAACCAGAGTTCGAATCCCTACTTACAGTACGGGCACGTGCTTTTATACCTATTCAAATATCCCATCTTACTGTTTCGGAAGATCATCGTCGTACCATCGCTATGCATGCCGGAGGCATCCTGTGCTACCTATCAACGTGATATCACACGTGTCTAACAGCTGCGATGGCATTCGGTGCGCGCCGTTGTTTGATATGACCGCGCACAGTCGCAAGTGGTAGCGAATCGTACGCCATAAGGCGTATGGCGCACTGCATATTCCTGTGCGTGGCCGTGCTCCATTACGGCGTATGATTCGCTACTACTTGCAACTGTGCGCGGTCATATCAAACAACGGCGCATACCGAATGCCATCGCAGCTGTTAGACACGTGTGATATCACATTGACAGGTAGCATGGGATGCCTCCGACACGTACAGCGATGGTACGATGGCGATCTTTCGGAACAGTAATTAAGATGGGATATTCGGATAGGTATAAAAGCACGTGCCTGCACTGTAAGTAGGGATCGAACTCTAGTTTTCTAGCTTTCTTCCTCCTAGCAAAACCCTAACTGCCTCGGCTCCTTTCCGCTGAGCGGTTCTTTGTCTGATCCCAAGTGACTGACTTGAGCATTGGAGGATCCCTACCGGAATCACTAGTCTTCGAGGACTTTTCTTGCAGGGGTCGAGGAGAAGGACATCCATCTTTTTCGATGTTTGAAGAAGGTGACTTGGCGTTATCATAGGGAAACACTGAAACAGGGGGACGACGAACGGTGACAGTGGCTGGCAAAGGATCGAAGTCTTCAACTGGGCAAATTTGTCCGGTGTGAATTATACCCGAACCTACTCCGACAACGGTGGAGGAGCTCTCGCAATGATTTCTTGAAGTCGTCGAGCTGTCGGACGATGAAACTAAGGAAGAGACCGAAGCGCGGCTGGCGACGGGCCTTATAGTTCAGTCATTGGGGCGGAGGGTCCCAACTGAAGCTGTTATCAAGGAAATCCGGCGACGTTGGGGGCTGAAGAAAGAGGTCTCTGGCTATGATCTGGAGGAGGGCTTCATTCTTCTTCATTTCACGGAAGCAGAGGACCGCGTTCGAGTGGCATATTTGCTATGGACTGTTAATGGCCAGGCCTTGGCCATTGAACCATGGAGGCCACGGTTTGTTCTGACATTAGCGGCGATCCAGACCGCAGTTGTCTGGCTTTGTCTCCCTCTATTGCAAGTGGAGCTTTGGGGAAGGGAAGCTCTGTGTCGCATCACCAGCTGTGCAAGAGATCTTGACGCCCTGGATGACTACATAGTCCAATGCCGGCGACTTGGGTTTGCCTGAGCTATCGTCTGCATCTGGTTGGCACAGCCATTGCGTTCGGGTGTGCTTGTGGTCGGCCCAGAGGGTAACAGATGGCAGAGATTTTTGTATGAAAACCTTACCGCTATCTGCCTCAAATGTGGAATGTTCCACCAGCCATTGTCCATCTGTGCAGCTGCCGGCGATGGAGCACCAGCAAAGCTTCAACCAGACAATGTCGACAACTCGATTGAGCTGGGAGAGGGGGAGACCTTGGGCAGGAGTCACCTCGGTCCGTGGCTTCTGGCTCTCCGGCAGTGGCTGCCCCCATCACTGTCGGGGAAGAGGGAGGTCTCGGGCCTATGTGCTACCAGGGGACGGGGGTTTGATCTGTTGGAGGTGGAAGCCAACATACCAACAAACAATTTGACTAAGGTGCCTGGGCATCGTTTGAAGGATTGCCTGAGAGCTAGTCCTAGCTCTTGCCATTCCAAAAGACCCAGGTCACCCAAAGCCTCAAGTGAACAGTGGGAGTCTGAACTTTCCCAAGACCAAATCAGTGGCCGTCACAGAGAAGGGAATTGGCACGGAGAGGAATAGTTCCGTACCTAGTGCAGCACATGATGTTCTCAGACCTTTTGTCTTATCGGTAGGGATCTCGGGAGGTTTGGAAACCTGTCCAAGCCAATTGTCTATGCATGATTCAGAACCTCAAGAGGGCTCTAAACATATAGTGCTGGAGTTTGCTATGGAGCCGGCACCGCTGGGCCTGACTTAAGAAGAGGCCAGGGGGAAACTACGACAAGCTATCCAGGGTACTGATGATGGGACTCGGATGGCAAAGGATCTATCCAAGGGGGTTGGTGCAGAGTTGACGGAAGAGGTCAGAGAAGGGACCCTTTCTTCTTCTAAGGAGCCATGACTAGGATCTTGATCTGGAATGCTCGGGGTGCAGGAAAACCTGTGTTTCGTCGACATTTGGGAGACTAGTTAATCGGCACCACCTAGATATTTGCATTCTACTGGAAACTCATTTGTTGGGCAGAAGCTTAGAATGAACCAGATGTCGTCTTCACACCATGTGGAGCACTTATGCCATCGAGTACAGAGGACTTTCAGGTGCCATCTTGGTTTTATGGAGACAAGGCCCGGTAAGGGTTGATGTGTTTCATTGCTGCAAGCAGCAGGTGGTTTTGATGATTTCGGATCAGGCAGAAGAGCCATGTCTTTGTTTGGTGTATATGCGAGTACAGAGAACAGGGCAAGGCAGAATTTATGGCATGAGATCTCTAGGTTAGTCTCCCAAGGCATTCCATCTCTTGTTGTGGGTGATTTCAACTGTATTATTGGCCCTCAAGAGAAGATGGGAGGCAGACAGTTTGTGGACAGCATAGACTTCAGAAAGTTCAGGGAGTTTATAGCCAAGACTGGCCTGATTGATCTTGGTTTCACGGGTTCTCGATTCACCTGGTGTAATAATAGGGCCGAGGCTGCTTGTGTTTGAGAGAGGATTGATCGGGCCCTTGGATCGGCGAATTGGATGCAACGATTTCCTGGTTTCTAGGTCCATCACCTTTCGAGGATTGCATTCGACCATTGTCCGCTCCTCATCACCACTGATAGCATGAGTCTATCGAGATCTCCTTTTTGCTTTGAGAAGCTATGGACCTTCTATCCTAGATCCTAGGACCTGATTAGAGAGGTTTGGAGTCTGCCTATCTATGAGGATGCGAGATATCAGATGTTTCAGCGTCTGGAGCTGACGAAATGCAAACTCCGTTGGTAGAATCGAATGGAGGTGGGCAACATTTTTAGGCAGCTCGAAGAGGTTGAGGCTACTATTGCCAAGTTTCAGAGGAGGGAGGAGGAGGGAGGTCTTCAGGAAGCTGACCTTGGGAGACTACGCCTTTGCCTCTCATGTTCAGTGGATTAGGGAAGGTGACCGAAACACCAAATTTTTTTACTAAGCCACTATGGTCACGAGGTCAGCCAATCGGATTTGGCAGTTGAGGGAGGAAGAGGGCACCATGCTGACTGGCAGTGATGTGATTAGAGAACGGATATTTCAGTATTTAAGATCCAGGTAGAACCCGACTCTTGGGGATGATCCTTCTATGCAAATTCCCCAGCCTGCTAACAGAGTCACTGAACAGAAAAACTTGACCCTTACCCACTCTGTTTCCTACCTGAAAGTGCGGGATGCTCTTTGGTCTTTAAGGGAGGATAAAGCACTTGGCTCATATGGTTTTCCTCCCTTTTTCTTCAAAAGGTATTGGGCCATTGTTGGGGGCGAGGTCATGGAGGCAGTTTAGGCAATGTTCCATTTCGACATCTCTACTGACTAAAAGAAAACCTTAATTACTCTTATTCTCAAAAGAGCTGGAGCCTCCTCTCCTTGCCATTTCAGACCAATCAGCCTTTGCACTACCATTTACAAAGTTTGTGCCAAAGTGTTAGCTGGGCGACAGCAAAAGATGATACCCCATCTTATCAGCCCTGAGAAGGAGCTTTTATCAGAGGTCGCAGGGTTACTAACAATGTCCTTCTTGCTCAGGAATTTATGTATGATCTCAGGCATGCCCCATCTCGGAGGAGCCTCATGACTATTAAGCTCAACATAGAGTATGCTTATGATCGGATGAGGAACTGGCAT
>UESW01001785.1:323938-356468 GCA_900491605.1 Calamus simplicifolius | reverse complement strand
TTAGGTCTTTCAACTAGGGTCCAAACTTGATTTCTAGTGAATTGGTTTAATTCTTCCTGCATTGCTAACATCCAATAACTATCTTTTTCGGCTTCCTCTATAGTCTTAGGTTCTATATGAGATACAAATGCAAGATGATTATTGATATCTCTCATTGATGATCTAGTCCTTACACCTTGAGATGGATCACCTATGATTAGGTCCTTAGGATGACCATAAGCATATCTCCAGTCTCTAGGTAGATCTTGATCATTTTGAACAGTATCAATACCATCATCCTTAGGTGAGTCATCATCCTTAACTTTAGGTTCCTGATCTGAAGATACATTTAATTTTTCAATATTTCTTTCAATCAAAGATGTATCTTCCTCATCATCAATTTATCTGAACTTGATGCTAAAGACTCATCAAACACTATATGAATGGATTCTTCTACAACTAAGCTTTTCTTATTAAATACTCTATATGCTTTGCTAGATGTAGAATATCCTAGGAAGATACCTTCATCAGACTTTGCGTCAAACTTCCCAAGATTATCCTTACCATTGTTATGAATAAAACATCTACAACCAAATGCATGAAAATAACTTAAGTTGGGTTTCCTATTGATCCAAAGTTCATAGGAGTTTTCTTAAGGATAGGTCTAATTAGGGCTCTATTTAGAATGTAACAAGCTGTGTTTATAGCTTCCCCAAAAATATTTTGGAAGTTGGCTTTCACATAGCATGGTACGGGCCATGTCTTCTAAAGTCCTATTCTTCCTTTCTACAACTCCATTTTGCTGTGGTGTTCTAGGTGCAGAGAAGTTATGATGTATGCCTTTTTCAAACAGAATTTTTCAAATAAGTGATTTTCAAATTCAGTTCCATGATCACTTCTAATAGACACTATGGTAGTGTTTTTCTCATTTGTGACTTTCTTAACGAATTTCATGAATATTGAGAAAGTCTCATCTTTGTGAGCCAAAACATTACCCAAGTGAATCTAGAGTAATCATCTACTATCACTAGACCATATTTCTTTCCTCCTAGACTTGTGGTTCTAGTAGGTCCAAAAAGGTCCATGTGTAGTAGCTCTAGTGGCCTAGTAGTTGAAACAACATTCTTAGATTTGAAAGAAGTTCTTGTTTGTTTACCAAATTGACATGCATCACATATTCGATTATTTTCAAAATTTAGATTAGGAATACCTTTAACTAAATCCATTTTTAATAATTTGGAAATTAGGTGTGTGCTTGCATGACCTAATCTACGATGCCACAGCCAACCAATCTCATTCATTCTAGCATTATCAGCAACTAAGCAATGATTACTTGGAGATAAATTACTCAAATCAATTAAGTACACATTGCCATAGCGTTTACCAACAAGAATAATGCTATTATCAATGGGATTAGTAACAGTGCAAACAAAAGCTTCAAAGGAGACTTTGAAACCTTTGTCACACAGTTGGCTAATACTTATTAGATTATGTTTAAGTCCATCAACATAAAACATTATCATATGAGTAGATGGAGTAATTTGAATCTTACCAATGCCCATGATATGGCCTTGACCATTATCACCAAAAGTAACTACTCCACCTTTTTGATTCAAGGGTGATGAATTGATCTTTGTCACCCGTCATGTGTCTTGAGCAACCACTGTCCAAGTACCATTTTCTTTTCAGTCTGATGGCTGCAAGACACTCTTACAAACATTTATATCTTAATTTTAGGTACCCAAGCCTTCTTGGGTCCTTCATGGTTAGAAGCATTAAAAATTGTTCCTTTGGGAACCCAAATCATCTTTTTCTTTCTATGTGAAGATTTTACACATATGTGATTTATGTCCTTTATCTCCACATTTAAAACAAGTAATGTTTAATGATTTTTCAGCATGTACAAAAATATTTTTCAATGATTTTTGCTTTTTAAGTGGATTATCCTAATCCAGCTTTATCAAAACAGCCTTTTGATTTTCCAAAATCATATTAAGTTTGATAGAGCTTAGAGTAAATTTATCAACTATGGGCTTAAGTCTATCAACTTCATTTTTCAAACTTTATTTTTCTTTTATTAAAGTTCTTTATCAATAACATGCTTTTCATTTTCTAATGATAGTTTTTGCATTTGAGTTTTCAAATCTTTGTTCTTTGAACTTAGGTTTGCAAAATCATCCATTAACTCATAAAAAGCACTATGTAATTCATCAAAAGTGAAGTCATCAAGAAAACTTGGACTTACCTCATCATTGTCCGCCATGAAGCATAGATTGGCCATTTCACTCTTTTCTTCTTCTTCGGAACTTGTACTTTCCGAATCGCTCCATGTGGCCATCATTGCCTTCTTTTTGAACCTCCGGGTGCCTTTCTTTAGTTGAGGGCATTCAGATTTGAAGTGACCCGCTTCTTGCATTCAAAACAAATAACTCCTTATCTTTGCCCTTGTCCTCATCTTTTCTTGCAAAGGGCTTTTTCTTTTCAAACTTCTTCTTCTTCATGAATCTTTTAAATTTTCTTGTGATGAGTGCCATGTCCTCATCATCACTTTCATCCTCAGATTCATGAGGCTCTTCCATATATTCAGAAATCTTAAGAGCCATATTTCTTTTCTTCTTTGACTCATCTTCATCAACATGTTGTTTATTTGAAGCTCATGAGTCATCAAGGATCCCAACAGTTCTTCTAGGGGTAGTGTACTTAGATCCTTTGCTTCTTGTATTGCCGTCACCTTAGCTTCCCAAGTCCTAGGCAAGGAACGCAAGACCTTTCTCACAAGATCAGAATTATTATAAGATTTACCAAGACTTTTTAAACCATTAACTATGTCAGTAAATCTTGTAAACATATCAGCAATAGATTCACATGCATCCATTTTAAACAATTCATATTTATGAACTAGCATGTTAATCTTGGATTCCTTGACTTGATTTGTTCCCTCATGGGTAATTCAAGTCTATCCCAGATTTCCTTAGCAGAAATGCAAATAAATATGCGATTGAATTCATTTGCATCTAATGAACAGTATAAAACATTCATAGCTTTGGCATTAGTTGTGCCAATTTTCTATCATGTTCATCCCATTCCGTTTTGGTTTAGGAATCTCCATGCCATTAACTCTAGCAGTGGGTGTGTGTGGTCCATTGACTATAATACTCCATAGATCATAGTCAAGTGCTTGAATGAATATTTTCATTCTAGCTTTCCAATAACCATAGTTAGAACCATTAAATAAAGGTGGTCTATTAGTAGATTGCCCTTCGAAAAAGACGAACCAGCTTGAGTTGCCATGTGGATCTTTGACTCTTGATCGTTAGATCAAATCAAATGAGCACTAGCTCTGATACCAATTGTTGGTCCAGATAGCAACCCAAGAGGGGGGTGAATTGGGTTTTTCAAAAATTAAACTCTTTTGAAATAACCCCCAGCGGAAATAAAAACTTAGATTCACAGATTTAAAACTAAGCAACTATAAATGAAGAGTTGAAGATAAAGAGACAATCACGGCAAACACAATAGATTTTATAGTGGTTCGGTGTACCTACACCTACGTCCACTCCCAAGTACCTCTTGGGTCCACACTATAATCAAACTGATTACAGCAGAGTTGTTTTGCAAGCTCACAACTCAAACTTGTTGTTTTCCCGGGTGCACAACGAACCCAGCTGGTTTTCAAGGCTCACCAGCACAAAACCTAAAACCACAAGCTAATGCTTGCACAAGGCTAACAGCCTCAACTGAATCAATCACCAGATTGACCCAGCAAACAGTATGATTTTACAAAAGCAAACTGCTCCTTCAATGAGCAAATATACAATAATGAAACAATAAATAGAGATTAGGAACCAAAGCCTGATTCGAAGATCTTGGTGGCTTCTTCCTTCTCTTCCTTTGAATGGATCTTCCTTTGAATATGCTCTTGAGGTTCAGAAGATTGAAAAACTAGGGCTTCTTCCTTCTTTTGAGATTTCTTCTAAATAGAACAGCAAAGGCTTGGAATCTCTTTCTCTTTGGGGAATGAGTATGATCTTTCCTTACAGGTTTTCCCTCTTTTCTTTTCTGATGATCTCAAGGATTTTCTCTATTCTTTTCTTTTTGCCTCTTTCTTGTTTTTCTTCTCTTTTTTGGGATGCAATCAACCCTCTTCTTATAGATCCGATTAATCCATAAATAGTGAAAACTATCCGTTAGAAGCAAGTGAAAAAGGATTAGATCCATAAATAACAATAGCCGTTGGGATTAAAATAGATAAAGATAAAGTTTAGAGTCGTTCTGACAGTTCTGGAGCCGTGTCTGACATTCTGGAGTCGGCTCTGGCTTTTCTGGAGTCGGCTCTAACTCGAAATAATTTAATCCGCTCGATCTGGAGTCGTCTCTGACTTTTCTGGGGTCGACACAAAATTCTTCTGGAGTCGACTCTAACAGTCTGGGAGTCGACTCTAAGTCGTGGCCTGAAAATCCAACGTTCTGTTTTTCTGATAGAGTCGGCTCTCACAGTCCCGGAGTCGACTCTAAGTCTGTGCCATTTTCGGAGTCGGCTCTGCGATTCCATGTGTCGACTCTAATGTCTGCAGTCTTACCTTGACATTAGATTCAACCAGAACTTGATTTTCCTTCTTGATTTTGATCATCAATTAGACTTATAATCTGAAAAACTTAATCAAAATCATTAGTAACATCAAATGTTATACTCAAATAGTTTTGTTAATCATCAAAATCCTCAATTGGGTCAACAATCTCCCCCTTTTTGATGATGACAAAAACTTTGAGTATATGCATTAAAAAATTCATTTGAATTGAGAAATTTAAAGCTTAGAGACTTCCTAATAGAGAATTTGATGCCAATATTCAAAATGAATAAAACATGACATCAATCAAAATGATTTAACTTTTATATGGAGAAATTTATTAAGCTCCCCCTGCATTGAATAACTCCCCCTATGTAGATAACTGAATTTTCCTCTCAAAATTCTCTTTCTTTTTATGGCATATACACTTATCTCTCCCCCTTTTTTGTTATCAACAATAAGGTGAGTTTTAAAAGCAATAAGGAATGTTATCAAAGCGAGGATGTTGGTTCGAATAAAGATAGACATTCATTGACATTCAATCAAAGACAAATTTGTAATAAAAGTGTAATATTCATTCAACCATTTGTATTCCAAAGCAAGATCTATTACATGTATTAAAACATAAATCCTAGATACATGCTAAGAAAGAAAACAAGAAATCCTAAGATACAACCTAGGATCAAAATCAAATGCTTATACACAATTTTCTTTAATGTCCAATCATTTCCATAACATCATCTTTTTGGGTTTCTTAAAACTTTCAAGACATGCTTCAATTTGAGAAACGGCAAGGTCGATATCTTTCTTTAGTTGACTTGTAGCATGAAGATACTTTCCAGAACCGTCTGCAATGCCTTCCATCCTTTCAAAAATCTTATGAAGATCAGCTAAAGGATTCGACGGAATTGCTAATGAAAAAGAAATCATGTCAAGTCTTGAATTATCTCATCCTTTAATTGATTGAACTCCTCTCTTAATTTACACATATCATTTGTTCTTACACTGTCATACTCAGCCAGTAAAGCTCTGAGCTGACCAATTTGCTCCTCAGAAAATCTTTCTGATGCCATTGCTGACTGATGTGGAAGTTGAGAGCTAGGTCCAGCTTCTGAGGGTCCAGCAGGTGGTCCAGCAGAAGGGTCCAGCAGAAGGTCCAGGAATGTCTTCTCCTCTGACTTCCTCAACTCTAACCTCTTCAGCTCTGGCCTCATGTCCTCTTTTAATCCAGTTTCCATTTTCTTTTCTAAAGCCCATTCGGTGAATTGTAGAGACACTATAGTAATCTGTATGTCTTAACTTTCTTAGTGGCTCATTGTCCATTATAAGTACACCTTGGCTTCTGAAAACTAATGTTAAAACCATACCATATGGCAATGTAGATCTCTTCTTAGTAGCTGCCTCCGCCATATAGCCTATCATCATCCAGCAAGATTTAAGGGTCTACCAGTGAGTATGCAGTCCATCAATAAAACGTCTCGCTCCGAGACATATTCAAACCTTCCGATTTTAGGAAAAAGAATCCTTCCACAGATATTGTGAAGTAATCTGAGTTCCAAATTAAGTTGATTTGCCAAGATTTCCTCAAACTCAGAAACTTCTCTCCCTAACATCCTTGATAGTGCTCCTCCTCTATCTTCATGATGATATTCAATAAGTCCAACAGTAGGCATTTCCAATAAATTACCAAGGGATTCGGCTGTGATGATACTTTTGTTCCTCTTACAACACTTACTAAGCCTCCCTCTCCTCTACTTAAATCATTATAAAACTCTCTTACTAGGGCAGGGTAGGTAGGGATATCCAAAGAGCAGACCTTCTCCCATCCCATTTCTTTCAACAATCGCCCAATAGCAAAGCCCTCCGAAATAAAAAAGTTGAAATCACTTTTCTTCCGGTTGTAATGGCCTTACCAGCTAATTGGTCGACTTTTGGAGAAGATGGTGAGGGTGGAGAGTCATCTTGAGTGGCAGATGAAGAAGATGACGAAGGTTGCCTCCGATTTGAACGGCGCTTCGTCGGAACAGTCGAACCACCAATGATAGCACGCCTTTTGGGAGCCATTGGATTCGATTGGAATGAGTAATCAAGGGTTTTGAGGGATTTGGAGGGTTTGGAATCAGTTTGGAACAGCTTGAAAAGGTTTAGGAGACGATAGAAATCGTTTGGGGTCGACTCCGCCCTTTTTATTTTGACCTAGTTCCACTTAGAGTCGACTCCCGAAACGAGGTGTCGGCTCCGAACCAGAGAATCTGTCAGCGCCCGAATTAGAGTCGGCTCTACAGAAGCCAGAGTCGGCTCTAATTGCCCAGACAGAACATCAAAATAAGAAGGTGTCGACTCCACAAACTGTTTCAGAGAAAAATCAATTTTCAAGGATCTGAAACTGATCAAATTAATCATCAAACTCTAGATAAGTGTTCCTTAACAATTGGGGAAACAATAAATCAACTTTCTAGATAAATTTCCTTATTGAACATAGAGGATTTTCAAGAAATTATAGAAGTCTAGATAGTTGTTGTCCTTAAGAGTTTCAGAAAATTATTCTAAAGGATCACAAACTCCTAATTCTCCTCTAAGATAGCAAAATCTCTCCTCACTCAAAGGTTTGGTAAAATATCAGCTAATTGATCATTAGTATTAACATATTCAAGACAAACATCTTTGTTAGTTACATGTTCTCTAATAAAGTGATGTCTAATTTCAATGTGTTTAGTTCTTGAATGTTGAATTGGATTTTTAGTTAGATTGATAGCACTAGTATTATCACATTTAATAGGTATTTTATCAAGTGTGATACCATAATCTTCAAGTTGTCGCTTAATCCAAAGGATTTGAGCACAGCAACTTCCAGCTGCAACATACTCTGCCTCAGCAGTGGATAATGCAACCGAATTTTGCTTCTTGCTAAACCAAGAGATTAAGTTACTTCCTAAAAGTTGGCATACCCCACTTGTACTCTTTCTATCTAATTTACAACCAGCATAGTCAGAATCAGAATAAGCAATCAATTTTAAGGTTGAGTCTCTAGAATACCATAATCCTACATTTTTAGTTCCATTTAAGTATCTAAAGATTCTTTTAACAGCAAGTAAATGTGATTCCTTAGGATTAGATTGATATCTTGCACATAAGCAGACAGAAAACATGATATCTGGCCTACTTGCAGTTAGATAAAGAAGTGATCCAATCATACCTCTGTAATGCTTCTGATCTACTTTCTTACCTACTTCATCCTTGTCCAGCTTGCATGAGGGACTCATTGGCGTACCAAGAGGTTTAGCAGATTCCATACCAAATTTCTTGAGTATTTCCTTTGTATACTTTGTTTGGTTAATGAAAATTCCCGCTTTCTCTTGTTTGATTTGAAGTCCAAGGAAGAAGTTTAGTTCTCCCATCATGCTCATCTCGAATTCTCCCTGCATTAGCTTAGCAAATTCTTGACAAAGGAGATTGTTAGTAGCACCAAATATAATGTCATCAACATAAATTTGAACGATTAATAAATCCTTTCCTTTTCTTTTTAAAAACAAGGTTTTATCAACATTTCCTCTAGAAAAGTCATTTTCAATTAAAAATTTACTTAATCTATCATACCAAGCTCTAGGTGCTTGCTTTAAACCATAAAGTGCTTTGTGTAGTTTGAAGACGTGGTTTGGAAATTCATGATCTTCAAAACCAGGAGGTTGTTCAACATAAACTTCCTCATTTATAAAACCATTTAGAAATGCACTTTTAACATCCATTTGAAATAAGTTGAAATTCATATGACATGCAAATGCAAGTAGTAGCCTAATGGCTTCTAATCTAGCAACAGGTGCAAAAGTTTCATCAAAATCTATACCTTCTTCTTGATTATATCCTTTTGCAACTAGTCTAGCTTTGTTTCTAATTACTATGCCATTTTCATCTAATTTATTTCTAAATACCCATTTAGATCCTATTATAGGGTGATTTTTAGGTCTTTCAACTAGGGTCCAAACTTGATTTCTAGTGAATTGGTTTAACTCTTCCTGCATTGCTAACATCCAATAACTATCTTTCTCGGCTTCCTCTATAGTCTTAGGTTCTATATGAGATACAAATGCAAGATGATTATTGATATCTCTCATTGATGATCTAGTCCTTACACCTTGAGATGGATCACCTATGATTAGGTCCTTAGGATGACCATAAGCATATCTCCAATCTCTAGGTAGATCTTGATCATTTTGAACAGTATCAATACCATCATCCTTAGGTGAGTCATCATCCTTAACTTCAGGTTCTTGATCTGAAGATACATTTAATTTTTCAATATCTCTTTCAATCAAAGATGTATCTTCCTCATCATCAATTTTATCTGAACTTGATGCTAAAGACTCATCAAACACTATATGAATGGATTCTTCTACAACTAAGCTTTTCTTATTAAATACTCTATATGCTTTGCTAGATGTAGAATATCCTAGGAAGATACCTTCATCAGACTTTGCGTCAAACTTCCCAAGATTATCCTTACCATTGTTATGAATAAAACATCTACAACCAAATGCATGAAAATAACTTAAATTTGGTTTCCTATTGATCCAAAGTTCATAGGGAGTTTTCTTAAGGATAGGTCTAATTAGGGCTCTATTTAGAATGTAACAAGCTGTGTTTATAGCTTCCGCCCAAAAATATTTTGGAAGTTGGCTTTCACATAGCATGGTACGGGCCATGTCTTCTAAAGTCCTATTCTTCCTTTCTACAACTCCATTTTGTTGTGGTGTTCTAGGTGCAGAGAAGTTATGATGTATGCCTTTTTCAAAACAGAATTTTTCAAATAAGTGATTTTCAAATTCAGTTCCATGATCACTTCTAATAGACACTATGGTAGTGTTTTTCTCATTAGTGACTTTCTTAACAAATTTCATGAATATTGAGAAAGTCTCATCTTTGTGAGCCAAAAACATTACCCAAGTGAATCTAGAGTAATCATCTACTATCACTAGACCATATTTCTTTCCTCCTAGACTTGTGGTTCTAGTAGGTCCAAAAAGGTCCATGTGTAGTAGCTCTAGTGGCCTAGTAGTTGAAACAACATTCTTAGATTTGAAAGAAGTTCTTGTTTGTTTTCCAAATTGACATGCATCACATATTCGATTATTTTCAAAATTTAGACTAGGAATACCTTTAACTAAATCCATTTTCAATAATTTGGAAATTAGGTGTGTGCTTGCATGACCTAATCTACGATGCCATAGCCAACCAATCTCATTCATTTAGCATTATCAGCAACTAAGCAATGATTACTTGGAGATAAATTACTCAAATCAATTAAGTACACATTGCCATAGCGTTTACCAACAAGAATAATGCTATTATCAATGGGATTAGTAACAGTGCAAACAGAAGCTTCAAAGGAAACCTTGAAACCTTTGTCACACAGTTGGCTAATACTTATTAGATTATGTTTAAGTCCATCAACATATAAAACATTATCAATATGAGTAGATGGAGTAATTTGAATCTTACCAATGCCCATGATATGGCCTTGACCATTATCACCAAAAGTAACTACTCCACCTCTTTTTGATTCAAGGGTGATGAATTGATCTTTGTCACCCGTCATGTGTCTTGAGCAACCACTGTCCAGGTACCATTTTCTTTTCAGTCTGATGGCTGCAAGACACTCCTGCAAAACATTTATGTCTTAATTTTAGGTACCCAAGCCTTCTTGGGTCCTTCATGGTTAGAAGCATTAAAAATTGTTCCTTTGGGAACCCAAATCATCTTTTTCTTTTATGTGAAGATTTACACATATATGATTTATGTCCTTTTTCCACATTTAAAACAAGTAATGTTTAATGATTTTTCAGCATGTACAAAAATGTTTTTCAATGATTTTTGCTTTTTAAGTGGATTATATCCTAATCCAGCTTTATCAAAAATAGCCTTTTGATTTTCCAAAATCATATTAAGTTTGATAGAGCTTAGAGTAAATTTATCAACTATAGGCTTAAGTCTATCAACTTCATTTTTCAAACTTTCTTTTTCTTTTATTAAAAGTTCTTTATCAACAACATGCTTTTCATTTTCTAATGATAGTTTTTGCATTTGAGTTTTCAAATCTTTGTTCTTTGAACTTAGGTTTGCAAAATCATCCATTAATTCATAAAAAGCACTATGTAATTCATCAAAAGTGAAGTCATCAAGAAAACTCGGACTTACCTCATCATTGTCCGCCATGAAGCATAGATTGGCCATTTCACTCTTTTCTTCTTCTTCGGAACTTGTACTTTCCGAATCGCTCCATGTGGCCATCATTGCCTTCTTTTTGAACCTCCGGGTGCCTTTCTTTAGTTGAGGGCATTCAGATTTAAAGTGACCCGGCTTCTTGCATTCAAAACAAATAACTTCCTTTTCTTTGCCCTTGTCCTCATCTTTTCTTGCAAAGGGCTTTTTCTTTTCAAACTTCTTCTTCTTCATGAATCTTTTAAATTTTCTTGTGATGAGTGCCATGTCCTCATCATCACTTTCATCCTCGATTCATGAGGCTCTTCCATATATTCAGAAATCTTAAGAGCCATATTTCTTTTCTTCTTTGACTCATCTTCATCAACATGTTGCTTGATTTGAAGCTCATGAGTCATCAAGGATCCCAACAGTTCTTCTAGGGGTAGTGTACTTAGATCCTTTGCTTCTTGTATTGCCGTCACCTTAGCTTCCCAAGTCCTAGGCAAGGAACGCAAGACCTTTCTCACAAGATCAGAATTATCATAAGATTTACCAAGACTTTTTAAACCATTAACTATGTCAGTAAATCTTGTAAACATATCAGCAATAGATTCACATGCATCCATTTTAAACAATTCATATTTATGAACTAGCATGTTAATCTTGGATTCCTTGACTTGATTTGTTCCCTCATGGGTAACTTCAAGTCTATCCCAGATTTCCTTAGCAGAAATGCAAATAGATATGCGATTGAATTCATTTGCATCTAATGAGCAGTATAAGACATTCATTGCTTTGGCATTGAGTTGTGCCAATTTTCTATCATGTTCATCCCATTCCGTTTCCGGTTTAGGAATCTCCATGCCATTAACTCTAGCAGTGGGTGTGTGTGGTCCATTGACTATAATACTCCATAGATCATAGTCAAGTGCTTGAATGAATATTTTCATTCTAGCCTTCCAATAACCATAGTTAGAACCATTAAATAAGGGTGGTCTATTAGTAGATTGACCTTCGGAAAAAGATGAACCAGCTTGAGTTGCCATGTGGATCTTTGACTCTTGATCGTTAGATCAAATCAAATGAGCACTAGCTCTGATACCAATTGTTGGTCCAGATAGCAACCCAAGAGGGGGGGTGAATTGGGTTTTTCAAAAATTAAACTCTTTTGAATAGATAACCCCCAGCGGAAATAAAAACTTAGATTCACAGATTTAAAACTAAGCAACTATAAATGAGAGTTGAAGATAAAGAGACAATCACGGCAAACACAATAGATTTTATAGTGGTTCGGTGTACCTACACCTACGTCCACTCCCAAGTACCTCTTGGGTCCACACTATAATCAAACTGATTACAGCAGAGTTGTTTTGCAAGCTCACAACTCAAACTTGTTGTTTTCCGGGCGCACAACGAACCCAGCTGGTTTTCAAGGCTCACCAGCACAAAACCTAAAACCACAAGCAAATGCTTGCACAAGGCTAACTGCCTCAACTGAATCAATCACCAGATTGACCCAGCAAACAGTAATGATTTACAAAAGCAAACTGCTCCTTCAATGAGCAAATATACAATAATGAAACAATAAATAGAGATTAGGAACCAAAGCCTGATTCGAAGATCTTGGTGGCTTCTTCCTTCTCTTCCTTTGAATGGATCTTCCTTTGATATGCTCTTGAGGTTCAGAAGATTGAAAAACTAGGGCTTCTTCCTTCTTTTGAGATTTCTTCTAAGTAGAACAGCAAAGGCTTGGAATCTCTTTCTCTTGGGGAATGAGTATGATCTTTCCTTACAGGTTTTCCCTCTTTTCTTTTCTGATAGATCTCAAGGATTTTCTCTATTCTTTTCTTTTTGCCTCTTTCTTGATTTTTCTTCTCTTTTTGGGATGCAATCACCCCTCTTCTTATAGATTTGATTAATCCATAAATAGTGCAAAACTATCCGTTAGAAGCAAGTGAAAAAGGATTAGATCCATAAATAACAATAGCCGTTGGGATTAAAATTGATAAAGTTAAAGTTTAGAGTCGTTCTGACAGTTCTGGAGCCGTGTCTGACATTCTGGAGTCGGCTCTGGCTTTTCTGGAGTCGGCTCTAACTCGAAATAATTTAATCCGCTCGATCTGGAGTCGTCTCTGACTTTTCTGGGGTCGACACAAAATTCTTCTGGAGTCGACTCTAGCAGTCCGGGAGTCGACTCTAAGTCGTGGCCTGAAAATCCAACGTTCTGTTGTTTCTGATAGAGTCGGCTCTCACAGTCCCGGAGTCGACTCTAAGTCCGTGCCGTTTTGCGGAGTCGGCTCTGCGATTCCATGTGTCGACTCTAATGTCTGCAGTCTTACCTTGACATTAGATTCAACCAGAACTTGATTTTCCTTCTTGATTTTGATCATGAATTAGACTTATAAACTGAAAGACTTAATCAAAATCATTAGTAACAACAAATGTTATACTCAATTAGTTTTGTTAATCATCAAAAGCATCAATTGGGTCAACACAGTGGATTTCTTGTATTCCTCCACCGCCGAGAAGGCCCGCGCTTTGCCTCGGCTAATTGCTTCTCCAGTTCGGAGATCCTTCGGTGCCTCGAAGCCGCCTCCTCTCCGAACGCCACTAACCGTCCCTGGAATTCCTGCCCCATCTTGTGCGTCTGTGGATAAAAAGCCGAGTAAAGCGAAAATCGAAAGATTAAAACGAGTTGAACCAATAGCGCTGTACCTGCTCCTCCCGCCGTGCTAGCTCACCCTCCAGCATGTGGACCCTGTTGAGAGCCCTGGACTTAGCCGACTGGCTCTGGCGGAGGCTCTCCTTTAGTTCGTCCACCCGGGCCTGGATATCTCCGATTTCCTGATGAGCAAAGTCGACCTCATCAGATAGTCAGGCAGCTCACTCGTCCGACCACTTTAGCCGATCCTGAGTATCGGCAAGCTCCTTGCTTAGGCGGGTGAGGTGGTCCTGCTGCCGCCGGCATTTGCGCTCTTCCTCCTCACACTTTTTGCTCCAGCTGGCCTTATCTTCAGCGTGGTTAGCCTTCAGCTGGTCCCACCTCTTATCAAAGAATAGTTGCATGGACTTAACCTTGCCTTCATACTCCGCCCTGGCCTGAGAAAGCTCCAGACTAGCCTTCTCGGATTGCTCGCGGAAGCCTTGGAGCTCGCCAATTTGTACGGTGAGTTGAGAGGCTCTTTCCCTCTCAACTGCGAGAATCTTGTTGGCCTCCCCAAGCTCCCGCTGGAGCTCACCGACCTGCGCAATGAGTCGAGGGGCTCTCTCCCTCTCAACTGCAAGAATTCTGCGAGCCTCCCCGAGCTCCCTTTGAAGGGCCACCAAGGCCCGAGAGAGTTTGTCGGTCGAATCCGCCCTCTCCTTGAAGTGATAGGCCTCGTAGCGGACCCGAGCCCAAGCTCCAACTACCAGATGCAAGCGCCATTTCAGCGCCCTCATGATCAAGGCACTCTGCGAAGAAAAGGGTGACATGCATAAAAGATAGTCGAACTAACTGACCAGAGACCCGACTTTGTTGCGACAACTTACCCGAGACGCATAATCTGTTGCGATCCTTGTAAGGGCAAGGTCGTCGATCTCGGGGAGAAGGAAAGCCTCATTTGGCACCCAGCACAACGTAAAGCCACCTCGACAAGGTCTTCCGGATGACCCCTCCTACTGAAGAACCCTCCTCTCCTTGGAATGCGGACCGCATTAGAGCGGAGAACCTGGCGCTCACTTCTGGGTCGCGTGAGTGGAAGTCTGCTCTCAGGGAGCCATCCAGAACTCCCGCGACCCATGAACTTCTCGATAATCCAGCTTCCGCCGCCAGGGCCCTCGCTTGAGATGCCTCGGATGTCTCGGCTCCAATGAGGAGAGCTTCGGCCGAAGCACCCCCTTTGCTCACCGGCTCCCCTCCTTCTCCTCCTTCTTCTTCTTCCTCTTCTCCTTCTGCTCCTGACTCCTCAGAGATTTTCCTGTCCGCGACAGGCCCTTCAGAAACTTCTTTCCCCCCGGGGCCCCTTGTTCCTCGGTGAAGGGCCCTTCACCAGAAAGCCCCCTGCGAGCTTCGGTCGTTGGTTCGGCGGGTTCGGCCATCTCCTCGTTGCCCGCTGGCTCTCCTACCGGCGATCCAGGCCGAACCTCAGCAGCCGCAACCTTTCCTCCTACCTCGATGGAGGCGGGGGTCGAACCCACCTCCTCCTGTGACCTCGCCGAGCCACTGGCCTCCAATGAGGGAGACCGAGCCGCCTCGTCTGCGGAAGCCCCCAGGCCAACCGGCATTTCCCCTTTCGCCGTCATCGGACAAAACGACGACGGGGGAGGAAACCTCAGCGGCCTCCTCTGAGACCCCCACAGCTTCCCGGTCTTCGCCCCTCGACAGACCCTCCTTCGGTGTCGGAAGATCGCGCCCCACCAGGCCCTCAGTAGCTTCATCCTGCGGCGACAAAGAGCGTCGACCGTCGCCGTCCCCCCTGATCCCCCTGGAGCGGGAGCCGGAAGGGCGAGGCCTCTTCTCAGGCTGATGCTTGCTGCTGGAACCAGATCTCCTGCGGTGCTTGCCCAGCTCCTCCCTCAGCTGGTCTGCGAGCACCGACCTTTCGGCTACAGGGGCAATATGATTCACCCGTCAATTCATACAAAAATCGAAGGCGAAACCATGCTAAAACATCAATTACGGGGTAATACTCACCACGAGGATCGACAGGGCTCAAGCCGGCCACAAAGAGAGAGTCCTCCGATAAGAGAACGCTGGCTGGGAGCGCCTGACTGCTGCGCAGCACAACCAAATCCCCTTCTCCGAATCAGTTAGTTCCGGGTGTGCCTCCGGATCCTTCACGTACTGCCCCCACACCCAGGGAAATCCAAACCGATGTTCCCTCTGACTATAAGAATCGCGACTTTCACTCCTTTATCGACGATGGGTTGTCCGAGATCATCTTGAAGGATCTCTGGGACCGATGTAAGGCCATTCTGAGGCCCTCCCGGAGACCAGATTGAAGCACACCCTGAATAGTGAAAGGGTCGTGGTCACCCCGAGGCGCTTGCATAATGAGATAAACTCGATGAGGTTGCACCAACTGTTGGGAGCCACCATGGTGAAACATATGTTGTAGAACTTCATCACCTCCCACACCAACGGATGAAGGGGGAACCGGAGGCCTGCCCTCAAGCTTTCCTCATAGCAGAATGCTCCATCCTCTAACCCCGATGTCACTCTGTCCTCAGCTGTCGGGACCAACAAGACGATGTCTTGGGGATCTTGTACAAGTGGCGCATCCGTTCCAGGTCCGCCAGGGTCACCTCCGAAGCCTGGTCGCTTGGGCTCACCATGTCTTCAATCACAACAGACGCTAAGCAGAGTCGCAGCGAGTGCAGGAAGACGAAGTTCTTCAAAGGAGAACGAAAGAGGCACTATAACTAAAGATAGCGCCGCCACGACTCCATTTTTCCAATCGAACCCGCCTCAGGGTAAGGATGAGGCATCCCAACCTAGGCGTCCGAAACTGTCTCTACAAGCCCCGTGAAAGTCGGATTTCCCACGTGGCATTTTTCTAGCCGTTACCTTCGCCCCTAAGGAATGACGGATCCGCCTCGGAAAGGCAAGATAGCCCCACGACATTAATTAGGGCATCATTGCGCAGGCAATCAAATATGCATCCCAAGTGCAGATCGCGCCACCTAGGCCTATACTCCCTACGCCCGAACCTACGCTTCGAACTAGGGAGTGGGGGGCATGTGTTGGGGGGTAGAATCATCATTGCATTGATAATCATGCAAGGGGGCTGAGATCGACCCCATCCCTCCGCCAGCTACGATATGCCCCGAGGAATAAGCTAAACTAATATGGTCCGTCAGGCCATGCGCCCCCCCGAGTCTCCCATGGCTCGGCTCCTCCGAGCTTCCATAGCTCGGTTTCCCCGAGCCTCCCATGGTTCGGCTTCCTCCGAGCTTCCATAGCTCGGCTTCCCCGAGCTTCCCATAGCTCGGCTCCTTCGGGCTTCCATAGCTCGGCTTCCCCGAGCTTCCCGTAGCTCGGCTCCTCTGGGCTTCCATAGCTCGGTTTCCCCGAGCCTCCCATGGTTCAGCTTCCTCCGGGCTTCCATAGCTCGGTTTCCTCCGGGCTTCCATAGCTCGATTTCCCCGAGCTTCCCATAGCTCGGCTCCTCCGGGCTTCCATAGCTCGGTTTCCTCTGGGCTTCCATAGCTCGGCTTCCCCGAGCTTCCTGTAGCTCGGCTCCTCCGGGCTTCTATAGCTCGGTTTCCCGAGCCTCCCATGGTTCGGCTTCCTCCGGGCTTCCATAGCTCGGCTTCCCCGAGCTTCCCGTAGCTCGGCTCCTCCGGGCTTCCATAGATCGGCTTCCCCGAGCTTCCCGTAGCTCGGCTTCCCCGAGCTTCCCATAGCTCGGCTCCTCTGGGCTTCCATAGCTCGGTTTCCCCGAGCCTCCCATGGTTCGGCTTCCTCCGGGCTTCCATAGCTCAGTTTCCTCCGGGCTTCCATAGCTCGGCTTCCCCGAGCTTCCCGTAGCTCGACTCCTCCGGGCTTCCATAGCTCGGCTTCCCCGAGCTTCCCGTAGTTCGGCTCCTCCGGGCCTCCCATGGCTCACTTTTCCCGAACTACCTACAGCTCAACCTCACAGAGCGATCCATGATCTGATACTCACCTCCGTGGAACCTGACGCGGGAGAGCCTAGGCCTATCGTAACAGCATCCCAGGCAGAGAATTATATTGAAGAGTGGTCTAGAACCTAATACAGCTACCTGGTACCTATGTATCTACCAGATCTCAGGCCAACAAGGAGCTCTCCTAGCCGTCGATCCCTTAACGAACAAGATACGGATCCCAACGGCCCCACAACGGCCTGATTCGATTCATCTCTATATCCTAACAACCTTCGAACCTTCCAGAAGGCGCTCAAGATCCAGGTGACAGCCTATAAATATGATACTCCCAGATTTTCTCAGGTATGTGCTCACTGCTCCCGGCTCACTCTCGCACTCTCACTCTCTCACTCTCCCCGCTGCTCGTCGGTGCTCCCCTAGAGCTCCCGATCGGCCGTCCCTAGAGAGACTCCCCGGAGAGATCCACCTTCCCATTTTCTGTTGATCACCGATCCCCACTGACTTGAGCGTCGGAGGGTCTTCCGCGGAGGGCCACCCCCAACGCCTCTCGCGCGAGGACTTCTATGCAGGTCCGCCCAGAAGGAATCCCAGACCAGGAGATCGACCGCGCCCGAGTTGGAGGACGGATCCCGGTGGCAACAATATATATATATATATATATATATATATATATATATATATATATATATATATATATATATATATATATAGATCATTCTATAATTATCCAAAATTTTTTGAACATAAGCAAAATAAATTGAGAACATTTAGAAGATCGACTTGAATGAGACTTTTTTTTTTAGGGGAAGAAGGGAGAAACTACTCCAACAGTAATTAATTATCCAGGTCTAAGTATTGACTAAAAGGCCAGCAAATACTCTGGAACAGTAATTTGGGGAAGAAGTAAGCATGTTCGCATTTGGTTCACTCATGGTTGGCGTACTTGGTGTTGTAGTACATTCGTTAGGTTAGTATTGACCATACTTCTTATTATGTGTTTCTATCAATAAAAAGTGAATTATTATGTGATAATTAGATATTAATATCATTATTTGTCACTTAATATTTCAATTGAAATACTATTTTTTTATACAGAATAATTTGAAAATGAGCAACGATCGCTCATGGATGTATGAAAGGGTTAAGGATAATTTCTTAATCTTAAATTTTTCAAGGGTTAGAAAAATTGCATTTGCATGTAGTCAATTGAAGTGGATGGATGAACCCAGAATTAGATGCCTGTGTAATATGAGGAAGTGTCAGAACAAAGTGTATAGGGATGTTGAAATAGTTAAAATTCATCTTTGTAAAAAGGGTTTCCTGTCCAGTTACTACAAATGGTACTGCCATGGAAAAACTGAGGTTATGAAAGAATCAAGTAATCAAGGGGTAGATATAGTTTATGAAACAACGAAGAATGATGATGTGGCAGTAAAAAATTATGACATAGTAGCGAAGAATTATAATCCATATAAGAACTTAAATCGATATGAAGAAATGGTGATGGATGCAGTGAGCCCGAGCTTAAATTCAAGCCACTTTTATGAACAACCAAATCCGAAAAGCTAATATTTCTATGATATGCTAGGTATAACAAATGAACAATTATGGTCTGGATGTGAAAACCATTCCCAACTGTCTATAGCATCTCGGTTGTTGAACATTAAAGCTGAACATCACTTATCTAAAGTGGCATTTGATGCAATTGCCGGATTAATGAAGGAGGTACTTCCACAATGTTGTCAGTGATACATTTTATAAAATAAAAAAATTATTGCGTGAGTTTGGTTTACCTATTGAGAAGATTGACTACTGCAAAAATAATTGCATTCTTTATTGGGGTATAGATGCATATTTGATGATTTGTAAATTTTGTAATGATCCCGGTTCATAGAAAGGAGAAGTTCAAATAAAACAAGGCTTGTGGCTTCCAAAAAATGTATTACTTTAGCATCTCAAGTTCAATAAGTGTTCTATTCTATATATCCAAGCCTCCGAAACGACAAGCAAGATTGATGAGTTGTTAGTAAAATACAGCCATGGTTGACCATTTACATGCCTATAAGCTCATCTACACTTGAATCCTCAGCATTTTAGGAAGATGTAGCGGTAGTACATGTAATTAAAGATGATTCATTGGAATCGAATCCATTCCGTAATGATCCAACTGGTGCTTTACTTGAAATTGAAGATGTCAATAAGAAGTCCAACAATGAAGAAGATGAATTTTAATTATAATCTAAGATAGAATCGAACGAAGAACCCGACCTTGAGGATAGAAATGATAGTGACTGAGTATTTGTACATGTGATTATATTTACAAACAAAAATTCATGTTGTATGCTTTTTTGATTATTCTAGATGATTCATTATAATTGTTTTATCTGTACAGTACTATGAGGGGTCATGATCAATCCATATATAGCTAGGAGGCATTTAGCTAGCACAGCAGCAGCGACTCCGCTTCTGATGTAGCGCATGAGAGTTTCTCCTTATAGGAGCAACATCTACATGAGATATCTGCTGATGAGATTCCAAGATCATCTGTCGGGCCATTGTCAGCCGAGAGTACTTCCTCCAACAGGAGGAAGAGCTAAAATTTTGGGTACCACACAAGAAAAAATGCAAGAATTTATGTGCTATTTAAGGCGACCCATAATTTTGGGTACTTCATCCAGGGGAGTGGTAGCTATTTAAGGCGACCCACACAAGAAAAAATGGGTCTTGGATCGACACTCGCTCGCAGCATATTGGAGTGAGTAAATTATTAAAAATATTATGTGCTAATTATAAATATATTAGCTCTAATATGGGTTATATATTATTTTATATTTATTTCGTACAGGCTTGTGTGGTGAGCTAATGTCTCATGCCACATAACCATTAGAGGATGGAGGGTTCACAGCCGACCTTTCGCTGTATGAGCGTTGTCGCATCTTTCTAGAGGCTGTTGGTGCCTAGCCGAATGATCGTAAAGTCTACGTCTGAGCGTCAAAGCTTCTGCATTCTTCATCCGACGTGGTTCCTCTTCTTCCAGTCAGGATGACACCGGCAGTATAACCATTATGAAACGTGTTAGATCTGAAATGATGATCGAGATCGTAAACATCCGACGGAAACAGCGAGAGGAATGCGTTCATTATGAATAGGAGTTGCAAGAGATGTGGCAGTTAGTTATGAGATTATTGCTGTCTACACAGTTCTCTGCTCCACCTTTAGCTCCAGATGACCCTCCAATTGATTAGCATTGATATTTCTAGATTTTTTTTGTATTTTACGAGTACTGTATTTATGTGCTACTATTTTGTATTATGAACATGAGTTATATAACACTATTTTATATACTTTATTTTTATTTTCAATGCAAGGTATTTATATATTTATTTGTTAATGTGTTTTTAGTTATAATTTTATATTATCTAAGCAGGTTTTTAATGTATATGATATAAATAGCAATTAAAGAAATAATTTTTTTAAAAAAATAAATAGAAATTAGCGACATCCATTGGGCATCGCTAATTAGCGATGCACGAATGTTGGCATCGCTAAATTCGTTAGTGACCAATGATTTCATGACTATTTTTTGGCATCGTTGTTGCGTCGCTAATATAAATTAGTGACACATTTTTCCTTGTTAGCGATGCCAAAATGGCATCACTAATAACCGGGATTCTTGTAGTGAAGGTTTTTGATATACCTGTAGTCCAGGTTGCATAATTTTCAGTACTGTTATCATTCAGATAAAAAGATGTCAATGCTCCCGGATGAGTAATTAGTCAACTTTAATTAGCTGCTTATAGTTGTTAGTTTTAGTGCTTACAAATATGCCTAAACAAGGCCTAGCTCCATTCAAAAAGATAGAAACCATTTTCAGGAGATTTGCAAGGTAGGTTGAGACTTTCAGTGAGATGATGTACTTGGAGTTTGATCATGTACAATGCCCCTATTTGGTGGTGATCTTGTTTCTAGCCGTAGGCCTTGACCCCTTTTATATCTGATTATCACAAGAAAGACCTAAGATTGTGAAACTATGTCTTCACTTTAATAAATCTCAACTCAACTCATCCAAGCCTTTTCCCAACTACATTCTTATTAGATTTATTTTTTTACTTTAACAAATCTAATAAAAATATATTTTCTAATCTGCATAGAATATGAATTCTAATCCTATTATGACATTATAAATCTCTTTCTATATAAACATATGTAATCCTTTCTAATGGGAGAACCATAAGAGAAAATAAAGGGTTCAAAAAAGTTTTCTATTTCTATTAGGTGTATATGGAGCTTGAGATTTATAAAAGCATGTAAGAAAATAATTTCTATGATCCCTATTATCTTTATTATAATGAAATTTGCATTGTTTTTATCAGTGTGAATATAGACTAATTAACTGAATCATGCTAGGAATCTTGTGTTTTCTCTTGTTTGCATTTTTTTTTAAATTTCACATTGATCTCTCTTTTATCACCCGCAACAACGGTATGGTATGATGCTCAATTTAATGGTCCCTGCCACTCTTGTGCGGTTGAAGAATAATTGCTTATGGATATTATTGTAGTTGAGTAGATGTTTTACCTTCCTCAATTTAGTTTATGGTCCTACCAAACTTCCAGACTACAAGTCGATGACCAAAAATATCTCTTTGTCTGCACGAATTATTCTCATATCTATCTGATGTTACTGTTGCATGAAGAGAAGCCTGTACTATTCTTTGTCAAACTATTGATAGCTTGTCTGAACGAAAAGGAGACAACTATGATAAGACATAAATTTTAGTGGTAATTATGATTTGACATGCAAGATGTGAAGTCCGTTGTAAATTAATTGAGGTGCCATCAAGTTTGTCTTTAGCTCCTAATCAAAACTAATTATTGTGTGCTTCGTCGTTTTGTATGTTATCTTTATATATTTGCTCCGTTAACAATGCGCCCCTTTCCCAGTTCTCATCATCTCAGATATGTATATCAGATCCTAAAATTGGATAGGACTTGAACACACGATCTTTAGCTCTGATCATATACTATATATGATAACTAATCATTAAATTTCAAACATTTAAGTTTCTAAGGAAGAAATAACAAATAGATACCAAACTTTAACAAATAAATCAGTCTTGTTGCCGCGAAAATTCGTTCTCCGACTCGGGTGCGCTCGGCTCCGGCTCCAAACGCCGATCTCGACGACTGGGGTGGAACCTGCAAGATAGTCCGTGCGCAGAGATTTCTTGGGTTGCCCTCCACGAAAGATCCTTCGACGCCTAAGTTAATAGAGATTCACAGCAAACAGATGTGAGGAGAAGACTCTCGCAGAAGAGTTCTCTCAAATGGGTTTTCTTCTGGAAGCTCCAAGCTCTGTGGGAGCTTCAATGAAGTTTTTCAGTATGAGAGTCAGTGAATGAGTGCATACATGAGAGATTTAAGGGCTGTGGTATTTATAGGCGATCACCTGGTTCTTGGGCGCGTTGCGGGGGGTCTGAAAGCTGTTGAGATTCGAAACGGATTTGAATCAAGTTCGTTACGAGGCCAGTAGGATCCGTATCTTGTCAGTTAGAAGATCAACGGCCAGAAGAGCTGGTTGATGCCTTAAGATTCAGCGATCGTATGGGTTCTAGGCCCCCTATGGCCCTTAGGCCACTTTTGGGCATGATTCTCCGTTTGAAATCTTATTCAGTTATTGCGAATTCGAACTCTTCCGCACCGGATTCCGTGGAGGTATTCGAGTACCTTAGTCTGACCGAGGCAAGGGATAACTTAGTTTCCGAAGTACAAGATGGCTCGGGCAGCCGAGGTATGGAGATAGCTCGGGCTGCCGAGGTATGAAGATAGCTCGGGCTACCGAGGTATGAATATAGCTCGGGCTGCCGAGGATGACTCGAGTCGTCGAGGCGATCCGACCCTGCTAAGGGCGATTGGGCTTCGCTGCTTGGTGAATGTGATAGCTAGTTGACAAGATGTTGGGATTGGATTTGACTCAGTTGTCGATGCGTGCGGATATTAATGCAATGATAATTTCACCCCTCATCAAGTCTTATTGCAGAATTATATCATTGAGGAAGCCTAACCCAGCAACCAACAATATAATACTCCAAAGCAAATCATCCCATCAGTTCTAACAATAATCAAGAAATTATCAACATTTTCCTTCAAGATCAAAACCTTTCCAAATGCTTAAGCATCATATGGTCTACTCCAAGATTGAAGCATCTTCCATTCATAGTGTATCATATTTTTTGGAACATAATATTTCATCACAACACACAAGTAGATCATCCTCCGGTTCAGCTTCTAGGTTCTGTTCTTCTTTTCCTTTGACCTCATCATTATAAGCCAATGAGAAAACTGAGAGAGCATCAGATGACATTACCATTCTTATCTACAACTTGTTAACTCAAAAAACTCAAATTTTATCTCTACCTCAAGCACATCATGATGATAGGATGTAGAATTTCTCATCACAGATGCAAAGTTAAAAAAGAATGACAATGACCAGGGGTAAGAGGAGATAGAGGCAACCAAATCCTTATCTAATCAAAGAATATGTAAGCAGTTGAAAAGTAGTAGAACAACAATAATAAAGTCTTAATCTAAAACTAGCTGAGGTTAGCTATATGAATCTTTTTTCTCTATTCAGCTTTGTTCTGATCATATTTTTTCAAACATATAAAAATTTTAAGTTGTTCTTTATCATCCACTTCATTTGATTTTCAATCTACCTTTACCTCTCTTTTTCTTCACATATATCAATTCGCTCTTTTATATAGGTGCATATCTAAATCTACATTGCATATATCCAAACCATCTAAGTCGTCAATCTCTTAATTCATCTTTAATTAGAGCTATTTTTTTCTTTTACAAATAATTTTATTTCTTATTCTATATTTTTTTATATTATTTCATATCCATCTTAACATCCTCATTTCTATCATATTCATCTTATGTATGTGTATTTTCTAACTACACAATATTCTATAATATAAAGCATAGATGGTCTTGTATCTATCTTATAAATTTTTTTCTTCAACTTGGCAGGTAATCTATGATCATATAATATTCTATTTGTACTTTTCTATTTTATCCAACCTGCTTTAATCCTATAGACATCATCATCTTCAATCTCTTCTTTTTCATGAGTATGAATCCTAAATACCAAAATAATTATTTTTAGTATTTTATGATTCCTAATTTGTACTTTATATTCATCTTCATTTTTAATTATACTAAATTGTATTCTATATATTCTATTTTTATCCTACTTAATCTAAACTCTTTAGATTCTAATTACATTTTGCCATAGTTTTAACTTACGATTAACTCCAATTTTAGTTTCATCTACTAGTACTATATTATTTGCAAATGATATGTATCATAAAATATCATCCTAAATATGTCTAGTAAGCTCATCTATAACTAAAACAAAAAAATAAGAACTAAAATCAAATCCCTAATATAAGCTTAATATGATAGAAAATTCACTAGTATTACTATCAATAGTTCTTACATTGGTAATTGTCTCATCATATACACATTTTTATTAAGTTAATATGCCTAACATGTACTCCTTACTTTTTTAGCATTCACCATAAGATTTTTCTATGGACCCTATTATATGCTTTCTCTAGATCAATAAAATTCATATAAAGATCATGTTTCTTTCACTACAAGAAAAATAAATTATTGCGACGCCCAAATGCGTCGCAATTGTGTCGCTAAACATGCTATAGCGACGCAATGACGGCGTCGCTCAGATGTCCGTCGCAATACACATTTGTCGCAATTGCGTCGCAATATTGCGACGCTCTGCGACGCAACATTGCATCGCAATATTGCGATGCATCCAAATGCATCGCTAAATTAAAAATAATTTTTAATATTTAAAATTATTATTAAATATTGCGACGCACTAAATTGCGTCGCAATATTGCGACGCACCTAGCTGCATCGCAATATTTAATAATAATATTTTTGGTATAATAGCGACGCAATTTGAGTCGCTAATGCGTCGCAAATAAATTTTTTTTTAAAATATTGCGACGCAAGGTCATTGCGTCGTAATATTTATTAAAAATATTTTAAATATAATAGCGACGCAATTTTAGTCGCTAATGCGTCGCTATTAAATTTATTTTTAAATTATTGCGATGCCAGGTCATTGCATCGCAATATTTAATAATAATATTTTGAAAATATTAGCGATGCAATTTCAGTCGCTAATGCGTCGCAAATTAAATTTTTAAAAAAATAAAAGATTAAAAATTAAAACGGTTAATACAATTTCGTTAAATCTAAATATTGATAGAAACATTTTCACTCAATCCAAACAATAATAAATTTCAAAAATAATTCATATATTAAAATTTTGAAGTTTTTACAACATAAAAAAAGAAAAAAAAATACATCAAGAATCTGGGCGATCACGTGGAGGCTGTGGAGGCTGAAGACTCTGCGACAAGCGGCTAACCATATCCCAAAATAATGCATCTCATCTCGCATGTCTGCAATCTCCTGATCCCGGCCTCGCATACGATCCTCAAAATCCTGCTCGACCTCCTGGCGAACCTCCTCTGCAATAGATCTGCGAAGGTCGTGTAAACGCTCGGCAGGAATATCACCAGAAAATCGCGAGCTGGAGGCCTGATGGGGAAAATATGTAGAAGCTCTAGTGCCCAGACCATAGACCCTGCGGTCTCGTGGCTGGGCACCAATAGCCTCCAAAAATACACGCCGACTCTCCTCTGCTGAGAGTTCGACGGGCGTCTCCCCATCAGTAGAGTCGACCTGCGATGCCTGGGAGCGAAGCTCCTCGACTCGTGTCTTGAAATTATAAATCAACAATAAATGAGTTAATAAATTTCTTGAAATAAAATTTTAGAAATTAAACAGATACTACATAAATCTAATTTCTTACCGCAACCTCCCGTGATCGCGTGTCGACCCAGGAACCGTCCCTCCTGGTGTGTGTCGCCCTGAATAGACGAAACTCACCAGGATCTCCGCCCTCCTGCTCAGACTATAACAAAAAAAATATATTAATACAAATATTTGTAAATAACTAAAATAGTAATTAAAATATTTATGTTTTCTTACCATACGCCGTCTGTGCTCCTGAATCGAAATGGAGCCCGAAGTATGGCGGGAGAGACCCGTGCCAGGACCGCCCTTCTCAGATCGGCGGTTCGTGCTGGCTGATGCGGACCTCCTGCGCCAGCCATCGGACTGCCAGGCCTGCTGCCACTCGTGCCAAATACCCTCTGGCACGTGCGCAGGACGCTGACCCGATGACCTCCAACGATGAAGCATGTCGGAGTATCGGCGTCGCGTCAGAGCCTCCCATGCTGCCCTAATGGCATCATGGCTGGCAGGATCCCACGTAAACTTTTTCTGCATTAAAATAAACAGTTAGTTTCTGAATTTATTAAGATTAAGAAATTTTATATCACTGATAAATTGTATTTAATAAGTTTACCTGAAACTCAGAAAAATAAAACTCCCTCGTGGCTGGAGATACGTGGCGCCAATCGTAGCCACTGGGATCTGCACGCCTCTGAAATACGGCGCTGATGTGGCTGGATACATGATGCTGCTCAATAAATCTGTTAAAAAAATGCATGTTTATAAGTAATTGACTTAAAAACATAAACATATATTTTTAATTAGTATATACTTACATCCCATGAGCATCAAGTCGAAGTACGTGCGGCCGATGGTGGAAGAACTCTCGGAGGTATGTGCCGATCGGCTGGATGGTAATACTGCTGGAGAGATCGAAGGCTGCGCGATGCTGGAGATCCAAACTCTCCATCTCCGACGCTCATGTGATCTGATGCAGCAGGGCTACGTCCCTGCTCACTCCGTCTGTCGTCGGTAGATCTACCTCTGCCCGTCATACTGAAAATACTAAAGATTCACACAATTAAATTACGATTAATGATTGACTATGTAAAATTTAACACTTATAAAAAAAGTTAAATTTTAAAAAACCTCTATGTTTAATCGGTGTCATTTGTTTCGTGAAATGTTGGTTCAACATCCGATGCCGTATCGGATTGCGATCAGTTTCATTATCATCGGAAGGAAACCGAACATTTGCATCCGCAATTTCTTGGACATCACCATTTGGATCTCTAAGTGATGTTTCAGGAGCCCTTGTGTCGTCCTCAATTGCATGCATTTCCATCTCATCCTCTTGAAATGCAGGGCACTCGGCTGATTGACTTGATGAACTCTCCTCTAATACGATTGTTGAACGTGGGACGATTTTAGAAACGGCCCACCAATCTCGCTTGTCGTTGCGCAAACTTGGATATCCGCAGTAAAAGACTTGCTGAGCTTGGGATGCAAGGATGAATGGGTCATATTTCTGCAATCTTCGTCGATGGTTCACTTCAACCAAATTGTAGTCGTTATGAACCCTTTTGCCCACAGGAACTATCGGATCGAACCAATCACAACGAAACAATACGGTTCGTTTCATAGGCCAACCGGGATATTCAACTTCAACCACCTCTACTAACTTTCCATAATAATCCTGCATATTTGCTCCAACACTTTCTCCTTTACACACACGCCCCAGTTCTGCGTGCCTCTTGAAGCTGCTAATCGTTCAATCTGAAATTTGTACCCATTACAAAATAGCCAGTAGAGGTTGTTACGGTCTTCAATGGCCATTGCGATAGACATTTAATGAAAATATTGTCGGTTGTGGACCATGGACCGTTTACCTATAAATTAATAAGCTATTGACATCCAATTCAAAAAAAAAGCCATTATCGAAATTGATTGAGTGATACTACTCACAAATTCATAAAACCAGTAAGCAACTCCGTTTCTAATTTCTGCCCAATTGCAACTTGACTGATGTCGGGATTCATCTGTCGTTGTCTATCACAAAACATCCTTATGGGATGAAAAGGATGAAAACTAATGTTAGCAATTAAATATTATGGTATATTGTAATTTAAATTAAAATTCCAATTAAGCATTGAAGTATACACTTACTCAATATATGGATCGACTTCTCTACAGTTCATTAGGATGTAATAATGTGCTGCATTATACTCCATATCGCTAAGATTTCTTGACTTCTGCCCACCAAATGAACGGCCGATACTTTAAAAATTGATATTCTACCGTCATTAGGTTCTCCTTCGTCCACACATACGTCATCGTTACGACCATGATTTCGGCTCCTCGTGTGGACGTGACCCTCAAAGTAATGCGAGGCAAAAGCTGAAACTTCTTCGACCAAGTGTGCATTGCATATAGAACCTTCAACCCTTGCCTTATTACGCACATTATTTTTTAACTTCTTAAGATACCTATATGTAAAGTTGAACAAAAAATTAACCAATTTTTCAAGCAATGAAATAATATTTGAAATGTCAACATATCTTAATGATGTATATATTTACCTCTCGAAAGGATACATCCAGCGATACTGCACGGGACCAGCTATGCTCGCTTCGTATGGCAAGTGAACCGGTAAATGCTCCATTGAGTCAAAAAAACTGGGAGGAAATATTCGCTCAAGCTTGCATAAAATAATTGGAATTTCCTCCTCAAGCCTTGCCATGGATGCAGAAGTAATGACTGCGGCAGATAACTCCTTGAAGAACAAGCTGAGCTCCGTAATTGCCTTCCAGACATGTTGCGGAAGCAACTCACGAAAAGCTATAGGTAATAACCGTTGCATGAAAACATGGCAGTCGTGACTCTTCATGCCGAACAACTTGAGCTTATGCATGTCCACACACCTACCGATATTTGAGGCATAACCATCTGGAAATTTTAACCCTCTAAGCCAGTTACATAAAACTTCTCGTGAATTTCTGTCAAGAGTGTAACAGGCTTTAGGATAGGTCCCATCGGCACTCCTCTCAAATCACCTCTTCTGCAGTACTGATTAAGTTCTTCTCTTGACTTTGCAGTATCTTTTGTTTTTCCCGGGATGTTTAGCACCGTGTTAAATATGTTATCAAAGAAATTTTTCTCGATATGCATAACATCCAAGTTGTGCCGGATGAGATTTGTGCTCCAATAAGGCAAATCCCAAAATATACTTCGCTTCTTCCAGTTATGTTCTTTACATATACGGCCATTTATTCTATCTGCATCTGGTTCCCATGCATACATCAACCCCAAATGCTCTATAGAATCAAATATATCCGTGCCGGACCTAACCGGTTCGGCAAATTTTGTGACTGCTTTGTTCTTCCGGAAGGCGATCAAGTTACGCCTGTAAGGATGATTTGGGGGCAAGAACTTCCTATGGTTATCAAACCATGACTGCTTACCACTCTTCTGCAATGTAAATGCATCCGAATCATACATGCAATGAGGGCATGCCAGACGTCCAGCAGTGCTCCAACCAGACAACATTGCATATGCCGGAAAATCACTTATTGTCCACATCAAAGCAGCTCTCATGAAGAAATTTGTTTCATAGAAATGTCGTAGGCTACGACTCCTGTTTCCCACAACATTTTCAATTCGGCCACCAACGGTTGCAGAAAGACATCAATCTTTTCCTTTGGATTTGATGGTCCTGGAACCAAAACGGTTAAAAACATTGCAGTATCTTTCATGCACTTCCATGGAGGAAGGTTATATACAGTCAGTATCACAGGCCAACATGAATACTGTTGCCCCGCTTGACCAAATGGTTGGAAGCCATCGGTACAAAGACCTAATCTCACATTCCTTATATCTTCAGCGAAATCAGGATGATTTTCATTGAAATGCTTCCAAGCCTTTGAATCTGATGGATGCCGCATTTCATCCTCTTTAGATTCATGTTCGGCATGCCATCTCATATCAGCAGCTGTTGCCTCAGATCTGTATAATCTCTGCAGGCGTGGGTAAGAGGAAAGTAATGCATCCTCTTGTAAGGCACACTTTTCCTCCTACTTGTACCGGCTCCTCCTTCGGTGTTTTGTACCTCGATTGCCCACAAATCTTACACCATCTCAGCTCTGAGTCTTCACCCCAAAATATCATACAATTGTTCAAGCAACAATCGATCTTATTAACTGGGAGCCCAAGCCCACGCAACAACTTCTTTGTTGCGTAAAAACTGTCTGCGCAACATTATCATTTGGCAAAATTTCTTTGATTAACCCAGCTACAGAATTGAACGCCTTTTCTGATAATCGATGTTCTGCCTTAATATTCAACATTCGAGCAGCTGTAGACAACTGGGAATGACCCTCACAACCAGGATACAATTCTTGATTTGCAGCACGCAACATATCATAAAATTGTTGCTTCTGGATTTGGTTCTTCCATAAATGTATTCTGATTGAATTCATTACCCGATGCATTCATCACCATTTGTTCATATGTGTTTAAATTCACAAATGGTTCATCTACGGGAATTGACTCTTGTTGGCCTATAACAACTGCTGGAATATCCTCTGGTTCACCATGACAGTACCAAACATAGTAATCAGGAACAAACCCCTTCTTACACAAATGCACCTTAACAGTTTCCACATCTCTGTAGGCTTTATTCTGACACCTGTGGAAGTTGCATGGGCACCTAATCCTAGGCCCATCCATCCATTCAGGTTGGCTACATGCAAATGCGATAAATTCTTCCAATCCATTCAGAAAATCTGGATTAAGCAAGCCATCTTTTATCCTTGCATACATCCACGAGCGAGCCCGCTCATTTTTGACCGACTTATACAAAGTCTGGTAAACCATTAAAGGAAACCACAAATAAAACTATATTAGTATTACTAAATATATAACTAAATTATTTCTTTTACACAACTAAGGTTAATAACAACCATTTAAATCATTTATAACTAAACCAATTTTTTTTAGGCAACTAAGGTCCCTACCATGCAAGGCGAGCCACGGCTACGATCCTTGGCGTGCTAGCAAGGACCGATGCACAGGTTCATGGCTAATGGGGCTTGAGTTTGGGTCGGGCCGCAAGGCGGTGCGTTTAATCATGAGACTTCACAAGCATTCAAGTGTCCTAAATTAATTCTACCTTCACTCCATGTCTAAAAGGTAAGGCCCTATCCCATTCAAGAATATTTTTTGGAGCATTTCCCCATATGTTCTCCTAAATGTGTGGCATATAAGCCACACTAGGAGAACGTATGAGCAAATACAAACCGAAATCTCACCCAACGATGATTAATAGCAGACTAACATATCACAAAAATATTCCCAAACTGTCCACCAGGACAATTTGAGAATTTGCAAGACTAAGGCTTACAAATTCTCAAACGGGTCTAAAGGTTATAGTGCTGTGATTATGGAAAGTCCGAAGACAATCGAACTTATGCTTGTTATTCTTAACTTCTTGTGAATTATACATGTAATCACTAACTTTTTAATATAAGATTATTGTGTCAAATACAAATGTTTGTGAAGACTAAAATGTAAATCATTGAAACTACTAATTTGTTGCTGGAAATTAAATAATATTACAACAAACTTTTATTTAGCATTACATAATTTAATGCATCATTCAAGTTTGCAGCATATAAATAATCAAGACATAACAAATGTAAATGAGTATAAATGCACAAATACTATTGTCATAAACATTCTGCTTAAATTAATTATTGCATAAATATTATGTAAATTAAATAAAATACAACTTTCTGCATTAAATATTAAGAATAAAATTTATTTTTTTTTTTTTTTTGGACTGCAGCCACCGTGGCCATGGCCGGAGAAGACAAAGGGGGGGGCCCTGTTACAAAAAATTTTTTTTTTTTGACAGTGGCCAGGCCACAGGCCCACGGCAGCCCGGGCCGTGGCCGGACAAGAAAAAAAGGGGGGGGGGGGAGGGGGGGGGGGGGCCCCCCCTGTTAAAATTTTTTTTTTGACAGTGGCCTGGCCACCGTGGCCAGGCCACTGCCCCGGCAGCGGCCGTGGCGGAGAAGACGGCCAGGCAGGCCGTGCCGCCTTGTCCGGCCGCGGCACGGCCGTGGCAACAAGAAAAAAAGGGGGGGGGGGGGGGGGGGGTTCCCCCCCCCCTGTTAAAAATTTTTTTTTTTACAGTGGCCTGGCCACCGTGGCCAGGCCACTGCCGGCCACGGCAGCGGCCTGGCCGTGGCCGGCGGCCACGGCAGCGGCCGTGGCCGGCACGGCCGTGGCCGGTGGCCGCGGCCACGGCCGTGGCCGGACAAGAAAAAAGGGGGGGGGGCGGGGGGGTTC
>UESW01001785.1:296946-323002 GCA_900491605.1 Calamus simplicifolius | reverse complement strand
GATTTGAGATAAATAATTTGAAGTAGCCCTATATAATTTGTTTTATCTCATTTTATTTATATATTTTATTAATCTTTTCTTGGGCATCTGAAGGTAATCGTTGGGTTTGCACCTCCACACGATCGTGCGTAGTAGGAGGATCGGATCGTGCTCGTAGTAGGAGGATCGGATCGAGCCGGGTCGTTCTACCTTGGCGACATATCGCCAACAACCTGCACGAAGGGGTGAAAACTGATCCTTAGGGCAGTGTCTAACACGCCTCGGTCCTGGTTTGATCCATCTTATCTTTTGGTTTTACTTTATTTGTATTTAAATTTTTATAACAAATTCTAGCAATTTTTAGAAAGAATTTTTTGTAAGATCAAAAATATTTTCCAACAGCTAAGGATCAGATTTTTCTTCTTTTCTAAAAATTGCTAGATTTTCATTCCATCTTCTTATTCTGTTTTACATTTGCTCAACATATAAAGCTTTCATGCCACCCTGAAATGCCTGTGCATTAATGGTGCAAATGTTGCTATGCTAAATTATGATCATCCATAATATCTCTTGAATACTGCTTGCTGATATAATGTTGAAATTTTGTCTGTCTTGACTCCAAATAATTTTATCTAATTTTTTATTTGACTTAATGTTTATTCCATTTCTTTTCTGATGTTATACATGCTGCTTGACTAGGAGGGTCACTCCACAATATATTACTAGACTGATGATAGTAAATTTACTTGGAATGTTATTAGTTTCTTGTTTATATCATATTTTCTCCAATATGAACGTGGTTTTTCTTATGTAGACTATTATGAATCAACGTTTCCCATCATGATTAATATTTTCTTCATTGCACCACTACTCCTCAAAACCCTATGGAGATCTTTTTGCTAAATGAGATGTTTTTTGCCTTAATGGTAAATTGGAGACTTAGACATGGTAACTGGCACTGCATAACCAACCATATCTTATCTGGGAAACTACTATCAATTTAGAAGATAGTTTGCACTGCAATGAAAATTGTGACATTATGGGAACTGTGGTCTATCTCATCCCTCCACCATTCATGCATCTCACATTCTTAGCCATACATATTATTGTTGTCTTTTCTTCTCATGTACAAGACATCCCTAATGTTAGGGTAGCCACACATTTGAGATTCATGAGGGGATGTTTGGATGCCCAGGGCCCTTTTATGCTAATTGCATGCGCATGTACAGGTCTTTCTTTTCGAGAAGAAGTGAGAAAGAGAGAGTCAGAGGGATGGTGAAAGCTTTTAATCGCCATGTTTTGATTTTCTGGGAATAAGGAAATCAACTTTTAGATGGGACAGACTGTCACCAAAATATCAGGATTGGTTGCTTGACAGAATTCCAATCTCTCCAATTTCTTGTTGCCTTCTTAACTGCAAACACTTAGATGGTTCAGTGGATTTGTGGACATGTGAATAGGGCATCCAAATATGTACAATTGAAGTTATAATTTTACTGCTAAAGCATGTAATATTTTCCAAAAAATTTACTGTCAACAACTCTACCAAACGGGACCTAAGTTGAAGTTATAATTTTTTCTATTTTATATCTATCAGGTTTGATGTTATCTTATTATTTACATAACAATGACAATCTGGTGGTCAATAGGGGTGCATGCTTGGCATGGCCATAGGGTCAATTAATGGACAACTGCATTGTATCCCAATGATGAACCTAATTTCCATGCCTATACAAGTCGCTATTTTTCCACTTATTGTTCTGTACCAATAAATGTGGATAGATGCGATACACATGGGAGGAAATTTCAATGTTACATGACCAAAAACAATGCCATGAGGACTTCTTGAGTGTTAATATATTTATATAGGGAGAGGTGCTCAGCCATCTTCTTAATACATAGCATGAGGGCATTCTTGTCCATGAAAGTGAAAAAAAATGCCCTTAACCATATAATGGTTGGTTAAGTAATGGTTGCATTAATGGTGGGTTAAGCAAGTGCTAATCAGACAGTGAATTACTTTGTTCACTGGATAGATGGACAAGGGGTGAAGTCATCAAACAGGTGTTTAACCATTCAGCATGCAAACAAAGCCTTATTGAAAAACACATGCTTGCATTTGTGCACATAATATATGCGTGCTTGTATATAGATGTATTTTCATATCATTTTATTATTTACTTGCAGCTACTAGCATATATATTTGCATTCTAACATAAATGCAAAAGTTTTTCTATTCCAGATAAGTGTTTTCTGGTATAGTGGTAAAGGCATTTTAATATCTCCTTGTTGTGTTGTTCGTTGCTAGATAAAAGTGATAGCATTGGGCAAATACTTATTGCTTACCTACTACTGTGAATCTTTCATGTTACCAAATGGTAAAGAATGGATGAACTTCTGTGACAAGGTATGTCATATAAATGCTCTATTTTGAGTCTCTCGAAATCTATTACCATGAGATTTAATAAAAGTTTTTATAATTTACTAAATAATCTCATGACTGTTGGAATATCCAACTTACTTTTTACCTTGTATTTGGATATTCAATTCTAATATATCTTTGCTTGATTCTCTTATTTGAGGTCTAGTAAGAAAAAAAAAAGAAAATGTTATCTCTTTGGAATTTGCCGAGAAGAATTTGGCAGATTAATTAACCAAGGAGTTATCTAGGAGTGGAGTCCTAGATTCATCGAGGGGGATGTGGCTTAAGCCATTATTTGATCGCCAGCAGTGGATACCCAACCTCTGTGATTGGAGATCCCATGAATGAGGTTCAATGTGGTAGAAACGAAGCTGATTGAGTGATCGTGTTAGAGCACAAATTTTTAAAAAAATTTTCATTCCATCCCTATGATGAGTGCTCTTGTAAAGTGACAAAGTAAATTTGTGTAAGGTTGAGTCATACTCTTAATGGATCCGAGATAGGTTATCTGCCGAGTATTGTCACAAATACCCTTGAGGATTCACCTATATGAGAATTGTCATATTAGGCCGTGACTAAAGGTTTGGGCTAACCTTAAAGAATTCTCATGAAAAAATCAAGGTATTAAGTGCAAGGCCTTTAATATGCGCTGACCGCTTAAACCCAATTGATCCATACTGTGTGTGTGATTAGTAGAAATCTGAGTCAAAGGACCTAGTTCAAGGTCTAATCCACTATGGTTCCTTCATATGTATACAATCAACACTAAGTGAGGTTCAAGTCTACAAAACACCTCACCTATTGCGCAGTATAAGATGCCCTAAAAGATATCTTATATTGATTTTATTTATTTATTTTTTAACTTTTGTGGGGGATTGTTAAAAAAAGATAAAAAATAAAAAATAAAAAAAGGACCCACACAAGCATTAATGCTCACGTGGCTTGGGGTAAACGCTCACCCAAGCATTCAGCTGAACGCTTGAACATTGGGTGAGCCAACATTCGTGAACTGCTTAATTAATTTATTTATTAATTCATTTTAAACATAATTTAGGGCTAACGGCTATTAGGCCTTTAAGGCCATTATGGGCTGAGCTGTTGGAGCTTTTATGGGCCGAGCCTATAAATAGGCTCAAGGATTCAAGATGGAAAAGAATGATTTGAGATAAATAATTTGAAGTATCCCTATATAATTTGTTTTATCTCATTTTATTTATATATTTTATTAATATTTTCTTGGGCATCTGAAGGTAATCGTTAGGTTTGCACCTTCATACGATCGTGCTCGTAGTAGGAGGATCGGATCGAGCCGGATCGTTGTACCTTGGGAACAGATCGTCAACAACCTGCACGAAGGGGCGAAAATCTGATCCTTAGGGCAGTGTCTAACACGCCTCAATCCTGGTTTGATCCATCTTATCTTTTGGTTTTACTTTATTTGTAAATTTAAATTTCTATAACATATTTCTAGTAATTTTAGAAAGGGATTTTTTGTAAGATCAAAAATATTTTCCAACACTCCTAAGTTTGCTAATGATCCATCCGCTGTTCTCTCCATTGTTCATAATCCCTAACACAAAAGCTTCCCTCATGCCCTGCATTGGTACTACACCCTCGTTGGTTTCGAGGTTTCATTGGGTCTCTTCCAACCACAAGTGAGCCCATTGGCACGTGTGGTAAACCAGTCTAGACCTTCAATTGAGTTATTAAGGTTTGTTCTCGAATGCTATGTGCTCCAATGCTAGGGATGGAAGTAGGCTCAAGCTGGCCGTTTCAAAAATTGTCGCAGAGGGCTTGGGCCATTACGTGGCCTAACCTAAATTTGATAGTCTGAAAAAGGTCTAAAGTTGACTCATAATCAAACTCAAATTTGGCACATATCTAATTCTAAAATATTAAAATATTTTGAACTTTTTCAAATTTTATGTTTGATTTTCTAACAACTATATGAGATCGACTCTTCATGTCATAACATGTTTGCTTGAGCAATCAGATAAAATTATTTTATATATTTATTATTTTTATGTAAGTATTTAAAAATTAAGAATGAACCCTATCAGAACAATTTTGGTTGGATAATGGCACGGTCCTTTGCCTGGATAGAATTTTTGTAAGATCTTAACTATGGATGATGCTTAGTGATGGACTAATTGAACTAGCTTTGTATTACTCATCCATAGGCTTGGAGCCTGGTTGCCTAAATTCAACCTTACCCATATTATACTTTGCCTTCTTACATCCATGGTGGTGCGCAGTTTTGTCAAATCAAAAAAAATATCATTTATTCTTTCAATGAAATATCATATCAGAATTTTTTTTGATACAAGCGGATGATCACACCAATCTAGTATGAGTCAAACCCGATATATCAAAATAAAATATTTGAAAAAGGACAAGGGCAAGGGTCATCCTACTTCCAACTCCAAAAACCCAAATGGTAGGCCATCCTGGCGATAATCCAATCAGCCGCTGAGTTGGCTTCCCTATAGATGTATCGAATCTGAGCGCTAGAAACGCCCTGAAGTGTAGATCGAATGTCGCAAATCAAGGGGATGATAAGCAAGTGATCGCTGAAATCCTGACGGAGCCAGTGGATAATAGTAATAGAATCCCCTTCAATAATAAGACTGTGTGCGCTCAGGCTACAAATGGCATAGAAAATACCAGCTTACATAGCATCCAGCTCAGCAAGAGGCACCGAGTAATCAAGAAGGCTGAATCCTTAAGCCATCAACATCGTACCATCCGACCCATGAATCATAAAAGCCGATCCAGCACATCTACCTCGAACACTTCCATAAAGTTGATTTTAACAAACCTTACAGGTGGGAGCTCCCAAGAAATGAAGATCGTGCGCCGGTACGCTGCCGAAGCAGCAGGGCAGTCCCAGAGGCCAGGGCTAGCAAAATCAAGAGAACTCTGATGGAAGAAGGCAGTCCTGACAATCCTGCGAGCATGAGTAATCTCATCAGTGAACACGAGTTGGTTTTAGAATAACCAAATCTGATAAGCAATGTAAGCCCTCGTAGATCCCTTCTGATGGATACCTCTCCCCACATCCTACCTAATCAGATACAAAAAAGAGATACATTGGGAAGCAAAACCATGAACCCAAGGGCAATCGCCTGAGATCTGCCATATCTGTCTTGCTCTAGAGTATGTGAAGATAGCATGGTCGATCGTCTCCTCCTCAAGGCTGCATAATGGGCACGTAGGCTAGATACACATACCTCTTCCAGCGAGTAGGGAACAGGTAGGGAGAACATTCCATGCAAGCTTTCAAATAAATAGCCACACCCTGGGGTGAATAGGGAGATGTCAGATCCATGCCAAATCCATCGAATGCTAAGGCTATGGTCTGTAAATATTGAGGAAGTCCTTGATAGAAGCGCGAGACATACAAGATCTCGTCCAAACCCCGATATCTGCTGTGGGGCTCGGCATGAGAGGAATGGAAAGAATGTGATGATATAGCTCATCACCGAAGAACTGGACACCAGAGAGGAAGACCATGTATTATGGTCATGGGAGATCAAATCAGTGACTCTCATTCCATTAGGAATGTCAGTGCAAACAAAAGTCAGCCATCAAGACAGAGGGAGGTCGGCGATCCACATATTCTGAATAACATCCACTGAGGCTCCATCACTAATCATCCATGATATGCTGTTCAGAATAGCCAAAGAGTGCCGACAGACCTCTTTTTAGAAAAAGGAATGGCCATGGGTAGGCTAAGGAAAAGAGGAAGAAGTCCAGTCACCGTATTTGGCATGCATAAAAGAGCTCCACAAATAATGCGAATCAAGTAAGAACCGCATGGAATGCCTAGCAGTCAAAGCCTTCCTCCTAACAATGAGAGACTAAATCCCAAGCTCACCCTCAGTAATCGGCCTACAGATAATGTCTCAAGCCAGAAGATGAATACCATGACCATCCTGCATCGAGGCCCAGAGAAAGTTTCAAAAATATCTCTCTATCTTCCGTAAGCAAGTCAATGGGATGGCAGCATTAGATAAAAGAAAGAGAGTGTTGACCCAATTGAGGATTTTGATGATTAACAAAACTATTTGAGTATAACATTTGATGTTACTAATGATTTTGATTAAGTCTTTCAGTTTATAAGTCTAATTCATAATCAAAATCAAGAAGGAAAATCAAGTTATGGTTTGAATCTAATGTCAAGGTAAGACTGCAGACATTAGAGTCGACACATAGAATCGCAGAGCCGACTCCAGAAAACGGCACGGACTTAGAGTCGATTCTGGGACTGTGAGAGCCGACTCTATCAGAAACAACAGAATGTTGGATTTTCAGGCCATGACCTAGAGTCGACTCTCGGACTGTTAGAGTCGACTCCAGAAGAATTTTGTGTCGACCCCAGAAAAGTTAGAGACGACTCCAGATCAAGCGGATTAAATTATTTCGAGTTAGAGCCGACTCCAAAAAGCCAGAGCCGACTCCAGAATGTCAGACACGGCTCCAGAACTGTCAGAACGACTCTAAACTTTAACTTTATCAATTTTAATCCCAACGGCTATTGTTATTTATGGATCTAATCCTTTTTCACTTGCTTCTAACGGATAGTTTTGCACTATTTGTGGACTAATCGAATCTATAAGAAGAGGGGTGATTGCATCCCAAAGAGAAAAGGGAAGAAAAATCAAGAAAGAGGCAAAAAGAAAAGAATAGAGAAAATCCTTGAGATCCATCAGAAAAGAAAAGAGGGAAAATCTGTAAGGAAAGATCATACTCATTTCCCAAGAGAAGAGAAAGAGATTCCAAGCCTTTGTTATTCTACTTAGAAGAAATCTCAAAAGAAGGGAGAAGCCCTAGTTTTTCAATCTTCTGAACCTCAAGAGCATATCCAAAGGAAGATCCATTCAAAGGAAGAGAAGGAAGAAGCCACCAAGATCTTCGAATCAGGCTTTGGTTCCTAATCTCTATTTATTATTTCATTATTGTATATTTGCTCATTGAAGGAGCAGTTTGCTTTTATAAACTCATTATACTATTTGCTGGGTCAATCTGGTGATTGATTCAGTTGAGGCAGTTAGCCTTGTGCAAGCATTTGCTTGTGGTTTTAGGTTTTATGCTGGTGAGCCTTAAAAACCAGCTGGGTTCATTGTGCGCCCGGGAAAATAACAAGTTTGAGTTGTGAGCTTGCAAAACAACTCTGCTGTAATCAGTTTGATTATAGTGTGGACCCAAGAGGTACTTGGGAGTGGACGTAGGTGTAGGTACACCGAACCACTATAAAATCTATTGTGTTTGTCGTGATTGTCTCTTTATCTTCAACTCTTCATTTATGTTGCTTAGTTTTAAATATGTGAATCTAAGTTTTTATTTCCACTTTGGGGTTATCTATTCAAAAGAGTTTAATTTTTGAAAAATCCAATTCACCCCCCCTCTTGGGTTGCTATCTAGACCAATAATTGGTATCAGAGCTAGTGCTCATTTGATTTGATCTAACGATCAAGAGTCAAAGATCCACATGGCAACTCAAGCTGGTTCATCTTTTTCCGAAGGTCAATCTACTAATAGACCACCCTTATTTAATGGTTCTAACTATGGTTATTGGAAAGCTAGAATGAAAATATTTATTCAAGCACTTGACTATGATCTATGGAGTATTATAGTCAATGGACCACACACACCCACTGCTAGAGTTAATGGCATAGAGATTCCTAAACCGAAAATGGAATGGGATGAACATGATAGAAAATTGGCACAACTCAATGCCAAAGCTATGAATGTCTTATACTATTCATTAGATGCAAATGAATTCAATCGCATATCTATTTGTATTTCTGCTAAGGAAATCTGGGATAGACTTGAAGTTACCCATGAGGGAACAAATCAAGTCAAGGAATCCAAGATTAACATTCTAGTTCATAAATATGAATTGTTTAAAATGGATGCATGTGAATCTATTGCTGATATGTTTACAAGATTTACTGACATAGTTAATGGTTTAAAAAGTCTTGGTAAATCTTATAATAATTATGATCTTGTGAGAAAGGTCTTACGTTCCTTGCCGAGGACTTGGGAAGCTAAGGTGACGGCAATACAAGAAGCAAAGGATCTAAGTACACTACCACTAGAAGAACTGTTGAGATCCTTGATGACTCATGAGCTTCAAATCAAACAACATGTTGATGAAGATGAGTCAAAGAAGAAAAGAAATATGGCTCTTAAGATTTCTGAATATATGGAAGAGCCTCATGAATCCGAGGATGAAAGTGATGATGAGGACATGGCACTCATCACAAGAAAATTTAAAAGATTCATGAAGAAGAAGAAGTTTGAAAAGAAAAAGCCCTTTGCAAGAAAAGATGAGGACAAGGGCAAAGAAAAGGAAGTTATTTGTTTTGAATGCAAGAAGTCGGGTCACTTTAAATCTGAATGCCCTCAACTAAAGAAAGGCACCCGGAGATTCAAAAAGAAGGCAATGATGGCCATATGGAGCGATTCGGAAAGTACAAGTTTCGAAGAAGAAGAAAAGAGTGAAATGGTCAATCTATGCTTCATGGCGGACAACGATGAGGTAAGTCCAAGTTTTCTTGATGACTTCACTTTTGATGAATTACATAGTGCTTTTTATGAATTAATGGATGATTTTGCAAACCTAAGTTCAAAGAACAAAGATTTGAAAACTCAAATGCAAAAACTATCATTAGAAAATGAAAAGCATGTTATTGATAAAGAACTTTTAATAAAAGAAAAAGAAAGTTTGAAAAATGAAGTTTATAACTTAAGCCTATAGTTGATAAATTTACACTAAGCTCTATCAAACTTAATATAATTTTGAAAAATTAAAAGGCTATTTTTGATAAAGCTGGATTAGGATATAATCCACTTAAAAAGCAAAAATCATTGAAAAACATTTTTGTACATGCTGAAAAATTATTAAACATTACTTGTTTTAAATGTGGAGACAAAGGACATAAATCATATATGTGTAAATCTTCACATAGAAAGAAAAAGATGATTTGGGTTCCCAAAGGAACAATTTTTAATGCTTCTAACCATGAAGGACCCAAGAAGGCTTGGGTACCTAAAATTAAGACATAAATGTTTTGCAGGAGTGTCTTGCAGCCATCAGACTGAAAAGAAAATGGTACCTGGACAGTGGTTGCTCAAGACACATGATGGGTGACAAAGATCAATTCATCACCCTTGAATCAAAAAGAGGTGGAGTAGTTACTTTTGGTGATAATGGTCAAGGCCATATCATGGGCATTGATAAGATTCAAATTACTCCATCTACTCATATTGATAATGTTTTATATGTTGATGGACTTAAACATAATCTAATAAGTATTAGCCAACTGTGTGACAAAGGTTTCAAGGTCTCCTTTGAAGCTTCTGTTTGCACTGTTACTAATCCCATTGATAATAGCATTATTCTTGTTGGTAAACGCTATGGCAATGTGTACTTAATTGATTTGAGTAATTTATCTCTAAGTAATCATTGCTTAGTTGCTGATAATGCTAGAATGAATGAGATTGGTTGGCTGTGGCATCGTAGATTAGGTCATGCAAGCACACACCTAATTTCCAAATTATTAAAAATGGATTTAGTTAAAGGTATTCCTAGTCTAAATTTTGAAAATAATCGAATATGTGATGCATGTCAATTTGGAAAACAAACAAGAACTTCTTTCAAATCTAAGAATGTTGTTTCAACTAATAGGATACTAGAGCTACTACACATGGACCTTTTTGGACCTACTAGAACCACAAGTCTAAGAGGAAAGAAATATGGTCTAGTGATAGTAGATGATTACTCTAGATTACTTGGGTAATGTTTTTGGCTCACAAAGATGAAACTTTCTCAATGTTTATGAAATTTGTTAAGAAAGTCACTAATGAGAAAAACACTACCATAGTGTCTATTAGAAGTGATCATGGAACTAAATTTGAAAATCACTTATTTGAAAATTTCTGTTTTGAAAAAGGCATACATCATAACTTCTCTGCACCTAGAACACCACAACAAAATGGAGTTGTAGAAAGGAAGAATAGGACTTTAGAAGACATGGCCCGTACCATGCTATGTGAAAGCCAACTTCCAAAATATTTTTGGGCGGAAGCTATAAACACAGCTTGTTACATTCTAAATAGAGCCCTAATTAGACCTATCCTTAAGAAAACTCCCTATGAACTTTGGATCAATAGGAAACCAAACTTAAGTTATTTTCATGCATTTGGTTGTAGATGTTTTATTCATAACAATGGTAAGGATAATCTTGGGAAGTTTGACGCAAAGTCTGATGAAGGTATCTTCCTAGGATATTCTACATCTAGCAAAGCATATAGAGTATTTAATAAGAAAAGCTTAGTTGTAGAAGAATCCATTCATATAGTGTTTGATGAGTCTTTAACATCAAGTTCAGATAAAATTGATGATGAGGAAGATATATCTTTGATTGAAAGAAATATTAAAAAATTAAATGTATCTTCAGATCAAGAACCTGAAGTTAAGGATGATGACTCACCTAAGGATGATGGTATTGATACTGTTAAAAATGATCAAGATCTACCTAGAGATTGGAGATATGCTTATGGTCATCCTAAGGACCTAATCATAGGTGATCCATCTCAAGGTGTAAGGACTAGATCATCAATGAGAGATATCAATAATCATCTTGCATTTGTATCTCATATAGAACCTAAGGCTATAGAGGAAGCCGAAAAAGATAGTTATTGGATGATAGCAATGCAGGAAGAATTAAACCAATTCACTAGAAATCAAGTTTGGACCCTAGTTGAAAGACCTAAAAATTACCCTATAATAGGATCTAAATGGGTATTTAGAAATAAATTAGATAAAAATGACATAGTAATTAGAAACAAAGCTAGACTAGTTGCAAAAGGATATAATCAAGAAGAAGGTATAGATTTTGATGAAACTTTTTCACCTGTTGCTAGATTAGAAGCCATTAGGCTACTACTTGCATTTGCATGTCATATGAATTTCAACTTATTTCAAATGGATGTTAAAAGTGCATTTCTAAATGGTTTTATAAATGAGGAAGTTTATGTTGAACAACCTCCTGGTTTTGAAGATCATGAATTTTCAAACCACGTCTTCAAACTACACAAAGCACTTTATGGTTTAAAACAAGCACCTAGAGCTTGGTATGATAGATTAAGTAAATTTTTAATTGAAAATAACTTTTCTAGGAAAATGTTGATAAAACATTGTTTTTAAAAAGAAAATGAAAGGATTTATTAATCGTTCAAATTTATGTTGATGACATTATATTTGGTGCTACTAACAATCTTCTTTGTCAAGAATTTGCTAAGCTAATGCAGGGAGAATTCGAGATGAGCATGATGGGAGAACTAAACTTCTTCCTTGGACTTCAAATCAAACAAGAGAAAGCGGGAATTTTCATTAACCAAACAAAGTATACAAAAGAAATACTCAAGAAATTTGGTATGGAATCTGCTAAACCTCTTGGTACACCAATGAGTCCCTCATGCAAGCTGGACAAGGATGAAGTAGGTAAGAAAGTAGATCAAAAGCATTACAGAGGTATGATTAGATCACTTCTTTATCTAACTGCAAGTAGGCCAGATATCATGTTTTCTGTCTACTTATGTGCAAGATATCAATCTAATCCTAAGGAATCACATTTACTTGCTGTTAAAAGAATCTTTAGATACTTAAATGGAACTAAAAATGTAGGATTATGGTATTCTAGAGACTCAACCTTAAAATTGATTGCTTATTCTGATTCTGACTATACTGGTTGTAAGTTAGATAGAAAGAGTACAAGTGGGGTATGCCAACTTTTAGGAAGTAACTTAATCTCTTGGTTTAGCAAGAAGCAAAATTCGGTTGCATTATCCACTACTGAGGCAGAGTATGTTGCAGCTGGAAGTTGCTGTGCTCAAATCCTTTGGATTAAGCGACAACTTGAAGATTATGGTATCACACTTGATAAAATACCTATTAAATGTGATAATACAAGTGCTATCAATCTAACTAAAAATCCAATTCAACATTCAAGAACTAAACACATTGAAATTAGACATCACTTTATTAGAGAACATGTAACCAACAAAGATGTTTGTCTTGAATATGTTAATACTAATGATCAATTAGCTAATATCTTTACCAAACCTTTGAGTGAGGAGAGATTTTGCTATCTTAGAGGAGAATTAGGAGTTTGTGATCCTTTAGAATAATTTTCTGAAACTCCTAAGGACAACAACTATCTAGAATTCTATAATTTCTTGAAAATCCTCAATGTTCAATAAGGAAATTTATCTAGAAAGTTGATTTATTGTTTCACCAATTGTTAAGGAACACTTATCTAGAGTTTGATGATTAATTTGATCAGTTTCAGATCCTTGAAAATCTGATTTTTCTCTGAAACTATTGTGGAGTCAACACCTTCAGTTTGTGGAGTCGACACCTTCTTATTTTGATGTTCTGTCTGGGCAATTAGAGCCGACTCTGGCTTCTGTAGAGCCGACTCTAATTCGGGCGCTGACAGATTCTCTGGTTCGGAGCCGACACCTCATTTTCGGGAGTCGACTCTAAGTGGAACTAGGTCAAAATAAAAAGGGCGGAGTCGATCCCAAATGATTTCTATCGTCTCCTAAACTATTCTCAAGCCATTCCAAACTGATTCCAAACCCTCAAATCCCTCAAAACCTTTGATTACTCAATCCAATCGAATCCAATGGCTCCCAAAAGGCGTGCTACCATTGGTGGTTCGACTATTCCGACGAAGCGCCATTCAAATCGGAGGCAACCTTCGTCATCTTCTTCATCCGCCACCCAAGACGACTCTCCACCCTCACCATCTTCTCCAAAAGTCGACCAATTAGCTGGTAAGGCCATTACAACCGGAAGGAAAGTCGATTTCAACTTCTTTATTTCCGAAGGCTTTGCTATTGGGCGATTATTGCAAGAAATGGGATGGAGAAGGTCTGCTCTTTGGATATTCCTACCTATCCCGCCCTAGTAAGAGAGTTTTATAATGATTTAAGTAGAGGAGAGGGAGGATTAGTAAGTGTTGTAAGAGGAACAAAAGTAGTCATCACAGCCAAATTTCTTGGTAATTTACTGGAAATGCCTACTGTTGGACTTATTGAATATCATCATGAAGATAGAGGAGGAGCATTATCAAGGATGTTAGGAAGAGAAGTCTCTGAGTTTGAGGAAATTTTAGTAATTCAACTTAATTTAGAACTCAGACTGCTTCACAATATCTGTGGGAGGATTCTTTTTCCTAAAATCGGAAGATTTGAGTATGTCTCGGAGCGAGACGTTTTATTAATGGACTGCATACTCACTGGTAGACCCTTAAATCTTGCTGAGATGATGATGATGATAGGCTATATGGCGGAGGCTGCTACTAAGAAAAGATCAACATTGCCATATGGTATGGTTTTAACTTTAGTTTTCAGAAGCCAAGGTGTTCTTATAATGGACAATGAGCCACTAAGGAAGTTAAGACATACAGATTATTATAGTGTCTCTACTATTCACCGAATGGGCTTTAGAAAAGAGAATGGAAACTGGATTAAAAGAGGACATGAGGCCAGAGCTGAGGAGATTAGAGTTGAGGAAGTCAGAGGAGAAGACATCCCTGAACCTTCTGCTGGACCTTCTACTGGACCACCTGCTGGACCCTCAGAAGCTGGACCAAGCTCTCATCTTCCACATCAGTCAGCAATGGCATCAGAAAGATTTTCTGAGGAGTAAATTGGTCAGCTCAGGGATTTACTTGCTGAGTATGACAGTGTAGAACAAATGATATGTGTAAATTAAGAGAAGAGTTCAATCAACTAAAAATGAGATTAATTCAAGACTCGACATGATTTCTTTTTCACTTAGCAATTCTGTCGAATCCTTTAGCGCTGATCTTCATAGTATTTTTGAAAGGATGGAAGGGATTGCTGACGGTTCTGGAAAGTATCTTCATGCTACAAGTCAACTAAAGAAAGATATTGACCTTGCCATTTCTCAGATTGAAGCATGTCTTGAAAGCTTTAAGAAAACCCAAAAAGATGATGTTATAGAGATGATCGGACATCTAAAGAAAATAGTGTACAAGCATATTTGATCCTAGGTTGTATCTTAGGATTTCTTGTTTTCTTTCTTAGCATGTATATAGGATTTACATACTTTTGAATACATGTAATAGATCTTACTTTGGAGTACAAATGGTTGAATGAATATTACACTTTTATTACAAATTTGTCTTTGATTGAATGCCAATGAATGTCAATCTTTATAATTATTCGAACCAACATCCTCGCTTTGATAACATTCCTTATTTGCTTTTAAAACTCACCTTATTGTTGATAACAAAAAAGGGGGAGAGATGAGTGTATAATGCATAAAAAGGAAAAAAAGAATTTTTAAGAGTGTATAATGCATAACAAAGAAAAAGACAATAAAGAGAAAGACAATGAAGAACAGTTCTGAGAATAGAAAGAATGAGATTTTTTGAAAAGGTAATTCAGTCTATCTACATAGGGGGAGTTATTCAATGCAGGGAGAGCTTAATAAATTTCTCCATATAAAAGCTGAATCATTTTGATTGATGTCATGTTTTATTTATCTTTATTCATTTTAAATGTTGGCATCAAATTCTCTATTACAAAGTCTCTAAGCTTTAAATTCTCAATTCAAATGAATTTCTTTAATGCATATACTCAAAGTTTTTGTCATCATAAAAAAGGGGGAGATTGTTGACCCAATTGAGGATTTTGATGATTAACAAAACTATTTGAGTATAACATTTGATGTTACTAATGATTTTGATTAAGTCTTTCAGTTTATAAGTCTAATTCATGATCAAAATCAAGAAGGAAAATCAAGTTCTGGTTTGAATCTAATGTCAAGGTAAGACTACGGATATTAGAGTCGACACATGGAATCGCAGAGCCGACTCCGGAAAATGGCACGGACTTAGAGTCGACTCTGGGACTGTGAGAGCCGACTCTATCAGAAACAACAGAACATTGGATTTTCAGGCCACGACCTAGAGTCGACTCTCGGACTGTTAGAGTCGACTCCAGAAGAATTTTGTGTCGACCCCAGAAAAGTCAGAGACGACTCCAGATTGAGCGGATTAAATTTTTGAGTTAGAGCCGACTCCAAAAAAGCCAGAGCCGACTCCAGAATGTCAGACACGGCTCCAGAACTGTCAGAACGACTCTAAACTTTAACTTTATCAATTTTAATCCCAACGGCTATTGTTATTTATGGATCTAATCCTTTTTCACTTGCTTCTAACGGATAGTTTTGCACTATTTATGGATTAATCGAATCTATAAGAAGAGGGGTGATTGCATCCCAAAGAGAAAAGGAAAGAAAAATCAAGAAAGAGGCAAAAAGAAAAGAATAGAGAAAATCCTTGAGATCCATCAGAAAAGAAAAGAGGAAAAACCTGTAAGGAAAGATCATACTCATTCCCCAAGAGAAGAGAAAGAGATTCCAAGCCTTTGTTATTCTACTTAGAAGAAATCTCAAAAGAAGGGAGAAGCCCTAGTTTTTCAATCTTCTGAACCTCAAGAGCATATCCAAAGGAAGATCCATTCAAAGGAAGAGAAGGAAGAAGCCACCAAGATCTTTGAATCAGGCTTTGGTTCCTAATCTCTATTTATTGTTTCATTATTGTATATTTGCTCATTGAAGGAGTAGTTTGCTTTTGTAAACTCATTATACTGTTTGCTAGGTCAATCTGGTGATTGATTCAGTTGAGGCAGTTAGCCTTGTGCAAGCATTTGCTTGTGGTTTTAGGTTTTGTGCTGGTGAGCCTTGAAAACCAGCTGGGTTCGTTGTGCGCCCAGGAAAACAACAAGTTTGAGTTGTGAGCTTGCAAAACAACTCTGCTGTAATCAGTTTGATTATAGTGTGGACCCAAGAGGTACTTGGGAGTGGACGTAGGTGTAGGTACACCGAACCACTATAAAATCTATTGTGTTTGCCGTGATTGTCTCTTTATCTTCAACTCTTCATTTATAGTTGCTTAGTTTTAAATCTGTGAATCTAAGTTTTTATTTCCGCTTGGGGGTTATCTATTCAAAAGAGTTTAATTTTTGAAAAACCCAATTCACCCCCTCTCTTGGGTTGCTATCTGGACCAACAGAGAGGAAGAGAAGACAGCACCGAGCATAAAAGAGTAATCCTCGCCATCATAGAGAGCCCAGTGATCTGCCACCCATCCAGGCGATTGCGGACCTGCCTCTTCAGGTCACTGAAGTCATAATTTCATGGCCATCTCCCCGTAATAGGTATTTCAAAATAGGATAGCCGATCAGCCAGAACAAAAATTCCTAGGATTTATGAGATAGCCCTTCTAATCGCAGGAGTCGTCTTCAGACTAAAATAGATCAAAGATTTACTCAGATTAACCTTCTAACCAGAAGCCCGATAAGAAGACTACAGAATGGTCGCAAAAGTGGTAGCATTCCGTATAATAGCCTTGCCCAAAAGAATGCAATCGTCAGCAAATAGAAGGTGGAAAAGTGAGGGCCCATGGGGACCCACAGTGTAGGGGGCTAGAGAAGAGCCTTACTGAGCCTGAATTAGGGCTTGGGACAAAGCATCAATAGAGAGGATAAACAAGAATGGAGAAAGAGAGCATCCCTGCCTCAGCCCGACCTCGAAGTGGAAATAATTAGTCTGACCTCCATTAATAAGGAGAAAAAAAGATGGTTGGTAAACACAGGCCATAACCCAGTCAATAAAGAGCTCGTCAAATCCAAACTCAAAGAGAGTATGGCATAGAAAAGCCCAACTCGATCTATCATAAGCTCTTTCCATATCAAGTTTAACTGCCATGAGACACTGATGACCCGAGGCTCTCTGAAGGTCGTGCATGAATTCCTGAGCTAACAGGGCATTATCAGTGATACTCCACCCTCTGAGAAAGCCCCCTGCTAAGAAGAAATGAGGTAAGGAAACACCGAACACATACGAAAGACCAAGAGACGTGCACATATCTTATATAAAGTAGTGCAGAGGCTAATAGGCCGATAGTGCTAAGGAGTGGAGGCATCAGGGTATTTAGGCACCAGGATAATGAAGGTCTGATTCCAATCAGAAGGAATAGATTTAAACTGAAAAATAAGCTGGATAGCCTGTACAACATCCTGGCCCACTATTCCTCAATAGTTACGAAAGAATAAAGGTGGGTACCCATCAGGCCCAAGGACCTTATCAATTTCCAAATCTCATAAAGCCTGCCGAATGTCCTCCGCAGTAATCCATCTGATAAGAAGATCATTTTCTGAAGCGAAGACCCTGTAGGAAGACAAGATAGGGAAACCCAGGAACCCCTCACTAGAATGCTCAGTCCATCTAGACTGAAAGAAATGAAAAAGTTGATCCCTGGCCACCTGGACATCCTCTAGTGTTACAATCTCCTTCCTTAACCCACTGAATACTGGACTTTTGCCTCCAAAAGTCTTCTGCTGCAACAAAAGAGAGTGGTGAAGAGCCAAGTTGGACCGAAGGGACGATAGATCAGAATCGGAAAGGAAACCCTCTTGATCCTTTTTGGTCTGTAGAGAAGAGATAATAGACTCAGTCTACTCAACCTGCCTCACAATGTCCCCTACCTCCCTTCTATTCCATCAAGAAAGTCTACGTTGAGCAATAACCAGCCGCCTAGATAATCTGTAGGTAGCACTCCCTCTGATATGTAATCTTCAGACCTGAGAGATGATAGTCCGAGCAGAAGAATAAGATGTCCAAAACTTCTCGAATCAGAACTGCCTGCTCAGCTGATGAGACACATCAGTAGAGATAGAATAGAACAGTGATCAAAGGTAATTCTGAATAGATGAGTGACAGTGGTAGAAGAAAAAGCTGAAGCCAATTGGAAGTGGCCATGGCTCTATCCAGTCTTTCCCAAACTTTATTTGAACCCTAGAAATTATTACACCAAGTGAATTGGGATCCTAAGAACCCCAAATCCAAAAGGCCAGCTGAAGGTATGAAGGACCTGAACTCAACTCTTTTTGGGGAGTCAACAAACTGTCTACCACCTCTTTTCTCATTGGCCCCCACAATGCAGTTGAAGTCACCTGCAATGAGGAAAAGAAAGCTCCGAGAATAAAGTGAAAGAATCTCTACCCAAAGCACACAGTGCACCCTAAAATCAATGTTGGCATACACATCCGAAAGGAGCAAAGGATCAGAATATTCATCAGAAATGACCAGAGCAACTTGCTAACCACAGCAGTGAAAAGCATCTACTCTGATATTATCATGGCTCCAAAGCACCACAATACCTCCAGAAAGCCCAACTGAGTTAACTGCATAGGAAGCCCAAGATCTGGAGATCTGTTGCCGAAAACTCACAGGACATAGATGTCAAAAGTATGAAGCTGCAAAAGCCACCCAAAAGAGGAGCGAAACGATGGTTTCTGGGCTCCTCTCACATTCCAAATAATAATCTTCATCCAGAGACATGAGTGGGGGGGACCCCAACCGCACTAGGACATGGACAATGTCCGAATACAGTCGTTCCAGCTCTAGCACCACTGCCGAGGAGGGCAACGGAGCAACCAACTCGAACCATCCTCCATGGGCATGTCGCTAGGGCGAAGCAGAACTCCTTGCTCCATCAGACACTTGTGGACTCGGTGCAGAGGGATTTGCCATCAGAGAGTGAAGAATGATCGAATCCGTGAAATAGGACACTGGAGATCGGGGAAGAAGCAGTTCGGTGCATAAATCTTAAAGCAGAAAGCAAACGAAAATAGGGGATCCAAAAGCAGACATAAGAAACCTTCTTTAAACAAGCCCCCACATCAGAACTTTAGACCTATCCGTCTAACATAACTCTTTTGCATGGACCAGTCTTAATAACTGTCCAAAATTCTTTATCTTTTGTGAACAGTTCAAGTTTCTCATTTAACATCTTGCTATTTTCACTATAAAAATTTATTATTTTAGTAATGCAAATTAATTGTTCTATGTTAGTAAATAGCGATGCCTTTTTTGGCATCGCTAGTTAACGACGCTTATTCCGACGTTGCTATTTAGAGATGCATGAACTTTAATATCGCTAAATTTTTTAGTGATCAACGATTTAGCAATCATTTTTTGACATCGCTGATGCATCACTAACCTATTTTAGTTATGCCTTTTACTGGTTAGCAATGCCATTTTGGCATCACTAACATGCAGGATTCTTGTAGTGTTTATCCATGGCTATCATCTTCTCTTCTATATTTGCTTGTGTCATGTTAGGTGATGTTTTTGGAGAAAAAGACTGGCCCTAAGAACTTAATCTTTGTCATGATTTATTAAGAAAATGATACATCTCATATCCCTTCAGTTAACAACACAATCTTTGTCATGATTCATTCTTCAACATTCTGTGTCTGCTTAAAAATTTGGTCACTTATCTTTCTAACAAGAGAGTTCAACAAGTAGCAACAACTACTATTTCCACCTTTTCCTCTAGTTTCTCCAACTTGTTCACAAAGGAGAGTGCAACATTTGGTAGCGTATCTTTGTGAAAAAACTTGCCTAAGAGAGGCCAAATAGATGAAGCAGCAGTTTCATTATTTCTCTACAAAAAATACATAAAAATTGTTCCGATGCTATGAAAATCTATTCTCCGGCTTGAGGGCGGTGTACATCGAGATCTGGATAGCGCTCTCTCATCTGAGTAGATATGCAAGGCAGACTTTACACAAGAAGTACGGAGGATGGTCCCTGTGAAAGATCCTTCGACACCTAAGTCAGTGAAAATCTCCAGCAATCAGATGAGAGGAGAAGGCTCCAGCAGAAGGATCTCCCTTCTTGAGATGATTTCCCAGGAGCAATATTGGCCTTTGCTAGAGTTTTCTTTTGGCTTAGATTGCCTTCGAGAGCATACCTAGGGGGTTTTGGGACTTGGTATTTGTGCATTGTGAGAAGGTGAGCCGTTACCTAATTTTTTGGGTGCATTTTAGGGAGTTGGCATCCGATAAGACCGTAATCCCATCGATTACGGGGATCAGCAGTTGATGAAGCTGACGAGCGCTTTATCAAAATTTAAAATCCTGTTGATCATGGGCAGAGTACTATATTTGGCTCCTCTGATGAGTGCTTTATCAAAAATTTGAAATCCTATTGATCATGGATGGAGTGCTGTATTTGGCACCCATTTATGTTTAGGAAAGCTTACTACACAATCTTTGCAATCGGAGTGTTTCATCCTCCGAGATATCTGACATGGTTTGAAGCAGCAATGGAACTTATGTTGAAGGGATGATGGTTGATCCTGGCAAGGTATGGAGATATCTCGGTCATGCCGAGGTTCGAAGATAGCTCGGCCCTGCCAAGGTTCGGAGATACCTCGATCCTGCCAAGGTTCGGAGACTGACTCTGGTGTCGGTGTTAAAACCGATGATGGCATTGGTACTAACTCTGGAGTCGATGAAGAGACCAACCCTTGCTATCTATTGGACCATAGCCCAATCAGTCAGTTCAAATGTGGCTTGATCAATCATATCGGAGATAACTCAACCTTTGAAAACTTGACCTTTATCATCGGGTACATTTATTGATGCGATGATAATTTTCTTCTGCATCACAAGCCTCCCACTCCCTAGTTTGAAGCGTAGGTTCGGGCATAGGGAGTAGAGCCTTCATATAACTTCGGCTGATTAATCAATGAGCTCTATTCCTAATATGGGTTTATCGTCCGATTATATCGATTGGCCTATCGGAGAGTTTCATTCCTCGTGTCAAGTGCTCATGTCAAGTGCCAAGTATCCCAAGTACCCCTTTATAGTTAGCCTTCCGCTCTTATTCGTGCTTTGGAAACTAAAAATGGCTGCTTGCATTTTGATTGCGAAGGCTAAGATCGGGGAGGGTGCCTTTACTCGGCTTCATGGCATGCCTTTACTCGGCTTCATGGCGCAAGGAACAACTGAGGCATAGTGAAAACTCAGACTTGCCGAGTTATAAAATAATTCGATTGGCTGTGCCGAAGTTCGGAAGAATAAATGCTTAGCTATGTTAAGTTTTGGATAACTTCGACCGATCTTACCGGGTTTCAGAGAAAGCTCCGGTCAGCTGTGCCGAGGCCCGAAGGATCTTTTACTTGGCCCTATACAGAAAATGCTTTACTTGTTCCTGCCAAGGTACAGAGAATGTTGCTTGGCCCTGCTGAGGTGCGAAAAATGTTTTACTTGGCCTAGCTAAAGTATGGAGAATGTTGCTCGGACCTACCGAGGTACGAAGAATGTTTTACTTGGCCTAGCCAAGGTTCAGAGAATGCTAGGTCGTGCTAAGTTTTGGAGAACACTCGATTGTACCAAGGTTTGAAGGACTTTGGTCGGCCTTCCCGAGGTCCAGAGGATCTTTTACTTGGCCTAGCCAAGGTTTGAAGAAAGTTGCTTGGCCATACCGAGGTACATAAAAAGTTGTTCGGTCCTGCCAAGATACGGAGAATGTTTTACTTGGCCTAGCCAAGGTTCGAAGAAAGTTGCTCGGTCGTGCCAAGGAATGGAGAAAGCTCGGCCGTGCCGAGGTACATAGAAAGTTGCTTGGCTCTGCTGAGGAACGGAGATGTTTTACTTGGCTTAGCCAATGTTTGGAGAAAATTACTTGGCCATGCCAAGGTACGGAGAAAGCTCGGCCATGCCAATGTACGTAGAAAGTTGCTCGACCCTGCTGAGGTACGGAGAATGTTTTATTTGGCCTAACTAAGGTTTGAAGAAAATTTCTTGGCCGTACCGAGGTACAAAGAAAGCTTACTCGGTCGAGGTATGGAAAAAGTTGCTTGACCCTATCGAGGTACGAAGAATGTTGCTCAGCCCTACCGAGGTATGAAGAAAATTTTACTTAGCCCAGCCAAGGTTCGAAAAAAGTTACTTGGCCATGCTGAGGTACGTAGAAAGCTTAGCCATGCCGAAGTACGAGAAAATTTTACTTGGCCCAGCCAATGTTCGGAGAAAGCTCGACTATGCCGAGGTTCGGAGGACTCCGATCGACCTTGCCGAGACTCAGAGGATGAACTCGTAGGTCAATGATTCGTCAAGATCTGCCTTTCATCCATAACTCAAGAAAGATTATTATTCAATAAGAAATATTTGAATCGAATAGTGAAATTTTATTACAATAAGCAAAGTAGCTCAGTTTAGGCATACTTCACTAGTAATATGTTCGGGGTTTAATCTAGCTCCATGTCTTTGATGGGAATTGTGTATTCAAGTCATGAATCAAATTCATAAAAATAGCAGAAGATATAATACAAAATTCCTAAATACCCAGGATCCTTAGGAATAGATTCATTAAATTAAAAATAAAATCTAAAACATTAGATTTATTCATACCTGACTCCTTTATCGTAGAAAAGGATAAAGCCGGTGAATCTTCTGCCACTAGCCATCCACGTGTTCGGCCTCTAACGGTGATCCATGCAGAGAAGAGTGGATGAAAACTTTCAAGGTATGAAGATGACACTTAGGACAAAAAATATCTCTGTAGATCTAAAAGATCTAATCTTTTTCTTCTCATTTTCTTTTTAAGATGAAGGAACCGTATTTATAGAGAAAGGGAGAGAAAGAAACGTTAAGAAGAGACGTAACGTCATGGTAACATTAATCCAAGAAAAAGGAAGAGACTTTCCTTCTCATGGTAACATTATAGTAACCTTAATCCAAAGAAAAAGAAAGAAACTCCCCGATAACGTTAATTCAAGTGTCACAATCTCAGCCTTTGAAATTAGAAGTTAGTTATCACATAACTACATGCCCCAATCTGTACGTGTTCATCATCGTACCATAGAGATTCATCATGCCTCATCCCATGGGCATGAATTCTTCTTTACATGGCTGAGATTTACCATTCTACCCGAATAATCAGAGCCATCCATCACATGGATCAAGCCATATTTGGGTATCCAATTATTTGTTCATCATATGCACAATAATTTCTTCCTAACATTCCTTTTACTATAATGGATCATATCCATTATTATTTTATCTTCTTTAAATTGTATCTTACCCAATTATTTAATTGGTCATCTTATCTAAATTAAATCTAATTTAATTCCCAATTTAATTCATCCAAAATTCTCACCCATTAGGCCCTTTAACATGTTGGCAATAATCATGTCCTAATCACAGACCCTAGGAATGATTGGATAACTCTTTGCCTAAGTCAACAACATATTATAGATCATGAGAGGCCTCTAGCAAAGCATCATGGTCATCCAACTGCTAAAGGTTTTGTTGATGTGACCATCAACAACACCTGTCCATGAACGATTACTGTATGATTAAATCCTTTCGTCACATATCCCAGATCAATCAGTGGTATGGAATGTATCAACCCTGTAATTGATCTTTGTTTACTTGATCTCAAGAAAAAACTTATATGAATTAGAAATTCGAAATCATTTTGAATTCCAACTCAACCTTGCAAGGATTTAACAATCAATTTAATCCATCAAGTGGCCGTGGGATATAACCCTTTCTATCAAGGGAGATGAATCCTGTCTTGATCAAACACCACCTTCATGTGCTTCATGTCATACCCAACCGACACCATATTTGTCACCTGTGGCTAGAGCGACGTTTGGATATCATCAAAGCATGACATTCCATACATGAGATGCAATGAAAATCTCAAGTCAAAGGATCACTCACACCACCATCATTAGAGATCAACCATCGACACTATATAGAATATCCATATGGGATCTCTGTACGGTCATCCAATGCATCGTTACAATAATGAGCATCCACATACCTATCCAAGTATCTTCATACTTCAGCTTGTGAAATCAGCTGCTCACCCCAAGGGTAAGGATATGCAATATGTGCCAGTCTCATGGTGTTCGATGGTGTCCAGTCCTATCTATACATTGACTAGAAAAATTTAAAGAATCGAACCATAACGTGCAATTTGAATCTCACAATTTGTAATCTCTATTACAAATTCCATATGCATGGTTCACATTCTTTTGGACTTTATCTCACAGACAAATATATCAAATAAAAGACATCTCGATAGATAAAGAAACCATTTTATTTGATTTGTATTCATAGAATGTATACAACATTCAATTCAATTGGATCTAGGGCATACACTAACAGTCTTGGGGGTACTGTATCCCTTGAAGGTCTTTATTGCTCAAACGTGATCCAAGTTTCATATCTTAGGGATAATATATCCCTTTGAGGTCTTCATTTGAAAAGGCGATCCCCTCACAATGGGCCCTTTTAAGCCAGTTCTCCTCTTCGTTTGGCCATCGCTGGAAGGAGCTAACCATGGTAATAGTATTAACAACACTAGCCACCGATAGGTTCGGCGAGGGTAGTTGTTGAAGCTTTGTTGGACGTTCTGCTTTGTAGGCTGCTTCGGAGATGTATTGATTGAAGCTCCATGCCATGCTTCTGCTGTGCTTTCTTGGCGGTGAGGCCCTATGGCGATAAGGTGGGCTCGCAGGGCTAGCCGATCGGTTCTTTTTCGAGCTTTTTCTTAGATTGCTTGGTCTGGACCATCTTTCTGCTTTCTTCGATCTTAGTGTATTTGTCTGCTAGGGCCATCATGTCGAAGAGGCTCTTTGGGTAATTAACTTTTACAGCTAGGTAAAAGTCTTCCTCCTGACGCAACTCCTAGTGTATCACCTGAAGCTATTGTTGCACCCCATCATTTCGGACAATAGGAGAGACAGGATGGGAGGATCATGGCCACGGCATTGAGTCGTGGCGAGAGAATACTAGAGATAAGGAGCAAGCCTAATGAAATCTGGGTAGGCTCGTATCTCCTTCCCTCTGCGGTGTCGGTTCAACTTCTTTATAGCCAAGCTGTTGCGGAAGGTGGGTGGCTTCCAATGGATTGGGCGGAGGGACTATCGGTAGGCCGAGATGACTGTTCCACCAGAAAGCTGCATAGTGGGTGCAGTTAGAAGAGGACCCCATTAAGCTCCTGCACCAACTGAAAGAGGAACATCGCTTGTTGGACCAGCATGGCAAACTGGTCCTAGATGACTTGAGCTACTGACGATGGAGGAACCTCGATCGGTGACGGCTGCAAGGGTGTCATATTATTTGTAGGATCAAGCATTTGAAAGGTGGCCTGATCAGGAACATTTGTTATCGCTTTCTTGCTATTAGCCATTGAGGAAGATGTCCTTCTTGTTTGGAACCTTGTCTCCTTGATTACAAGTTTTAATGGACTTGAGGCCCTTCCTCTAGCACAAATCTGATGTTGCAGAAATCCATTCTCCGGCTTGAGGGCAATGCACGTCGGAATTCAAATAGCGCTCTTCCATTCGGATGGACCTGCAAGGCAGCCTTTATGCAAGAAGCATGGAGGGTGGTCCCTACGAAAGACTCTTCAATGCTTAAGTCAGTGAAAATCTCCAGCAATCAGATGAGAGGAGAAGGCTCTAGCAAAAGGATCCCCTCCTTGAGATGATTTCTCATGAGCATTGGCCTTTGCTAGTCTTTTTGGGCTTAGATTGCCTTTGAGAGCGTACCTGGGGAGTCTTAGGATTTGGTATTTGTGCGCTGCGAGAACGTGAGCCGTTACCTAATTTTTTGGGCGTATTTTAGGAAGTTGGCATCCGATAAGACCGAAATTCCATCGGTTACGGGAATCGGCAGTTGATGAAGCTGATGGGCGCTTTATCAAAAATTTAAAATCTCGTTGATCATGGACGGAGT